>JAODKC010000002.1:20408128-20421455 GCA_026777985.1 Mormyrops attenuatus
CGGGCGGGCGCGCGGGGCGCGCCCGCGGCCCCCCCCCCCGCCCCCGCCCCCCCCCCCCCCCCCCCCCCCCCCCCCCCCGCCCGGTCAAAAGGGCCCCCGCAAGACATGTGGAGCTCTTAACCGACCATCTAACCATCTCCTGGGTATAAAATGAAAAATCTTACCTTTGGAAATAAAATAATTTTCATGCAGGAAAATGCACTGTCCCATGCTGCGCAGAACACCAATGAAGACTCCGTTGCTATGGGATAGAGGGAGAAAATCACGGTGTGGACACCGTCATTCCCTGACCTCAACCCTATTGAGGGTGGCGGTGTGCCTGAAAACAGCAGCTCTGGGGGGCAACGCTAGCAACCTCAAATGAAATACAGGCAGAAACTCTCCACAGATTTACAAGTTCAATGGATGAGAGGGTTGTTACAGTGATGTCAAAGGACAGCTCATATCTTTATGGGTCAAGTTACATATTAATATACAGACGCTCCTTTAAATGCGTATGCCCTTAAAATGATGTTGAATAACAACTTACTTACGGACATTTCAAGTTGCGAACGGCCGTTCGGAACGTATCTCGTTCGTGAGTAGAGGAGCGTCTGTATTCTTTAATCTAAATTGTACATTTTTGAAAAATGATCTATCCATGCAGCAAATACATCAGATCACTGTTTTGAGTTCATTATGACCTGTCGAGTTTTTTCAAACTGCATTCTACATAATGTTTTTGCACAAAATGTGTTTTGTGTTTTTTCAAAATGTGAATAGTTCAATCAATCAATAGTTTTTTTGTAATAACATTTGATATTTATACTGTAATATAATTGTTGAGGATTAAACAATTCCTTTATTGTGCCAACTGTTTAGGAAAAACGGCATGTGCATAGTAATTTGTAACATGATGTGAAATGGTTTACCAGTATTGATAATATTGAGTTCCTAATTCATATTGACTGTCTTTCAAAATCACTTCCACACTGCCGCCCGCCTTTGACACTGAAAGTGTCACTCATTGGTAATGTCGCTTCCTGTTAATGCTCATGATTGTCCACTGGGGGGTGACTTCAGAATCAGCTGCACATTTACAAGATACCTTAATGCGCGGAATAGCTACTAACACTAGTACAACTCCATAAAACAGCCAGTGTATCATGTTCACTTATCACAGAGTAACTCAGTCGCCAGTGATGCCGGATCACTGAAGTCATGTTTCCCTCTTCATATGGCGGTAATCTAAGTGCAAAGGTGATCACCACCAACTCACAGACCCACACTTCCTATTCCAACAGCATTTACAAAGCCATACAGTTCTGCGGGGTCACAACCCTCAGAGTCTTCGTCTCGGATTTAAGTCCATTAAAACTGTTCACTGTGAGACTGACTCACGTTTTTAGCTTGTAGCCAAGCTTGTAACCAATGGTGCCATACAAAGGAGGCAGGATTAGGTGTATGAGGGGACTGGTGCACTGGAATTACCCTGACAGTAGCAGGCGCAATTGAAGGAAACAATCCAATAATAATAATAATAATAATAATAATAATTTTTTATTGATCCCTGCAGGGAAATTCTCTTTTTGCCTACCCCATCCTGCCAGAGACGATTCTAGGGACAATATGGGTAAGGTAAAAAAACTCCTTGGGGCCCTCCAAAGCACCGTCTACATACATGATAAAGCTTATGACCATTATTTTAACGTGAAGCCTAAATGAATATCCATCCATCCGTTATCGTAAACGCTGGGGTCGCGGGGGGCCCGGAGCCTATCCTGGAAGCAACGGGCGCGGGCGGGAACCAACATACCACAGGGCTAAATGAATATCAACAAAGACAATTTAATAAACACAATTCCCTTATTTTCACTTTTGTGAAAAACAGAATATAAAGATAAAGCAGATTTGTCATTGCAATGTACAATGTAACTAACCCAGCTTGGAGGCCCCAAGCAATTGCCTGTCCTTGCCCTACACTTCTGCATCTACCTCTCCAAGACACATGTAGGTGAGAAAAAGCTTATCAGCAGAGGTGCCCCTGAAGCTGGGTATCAAGGGCCTTGCTCAAGGGCCACGGACATGGCTATTCTGCTGAGGCCAAGCTCAAAGCAGCAATCCTCTGATTGCAGGCACAGAGGCTTAGCCTACTTAGCTACGCACCGCCCTCTGATGAGCTACAGTAAGACTGGGGGAAATTTTCTTGATCAGGGAAAACATTATTTTGTTGCATCAAGGGGTGAACTGGATAAGATCGTCAGCTGCTAGCCACATGAAAGATTTTTTGTCCATTTCCTTTTGCCATGCACTATTGTTCTGGAACAGGATTATTTAAGTGACTATCGCATCATTCCTCAACAACTGGGATGAGACACAACAGGCTTGGCAGTGTGAAGTAAAAGCATACATACATAATAAGCTGTGGGTTTAATTCCTAGTAGTGTGATTGCATAATTCCCACCAATGACTATTAGAGTGACCTCTAGCATGCTCAGCAGACCATAAGGTCCTGTGTTACATTTACATGCAGTGAGATTGCATGATGCATTAGCGACAAACTTCCTAATAATACTGCATCACCCACTAAATCAAACACTATTTACAGCTGCTAACTTTGCCAAAGCTTTAGTCATGGGTCCCTCATCAGGGCTCAGTCACCAGTTTCCAGGCATCGTATTCAGTTTGGTTGCCCACACCTGCGTATGTACCATGCAGAGAGCCCCTCTCACTGGTGAAAGGTGCGACAGCAGATCACCATCCACTGTTTCTAGCATAAACGTTCTTGGGATTCCCAGGATTCTCACTGATTGCCCTATCAGTGCTTCAAAAAGGGACACCCCCCTAAAGTTCTGTCTGCTCATACATCAGGGCAATGGGTAGAGTATTCACCCAATTCAGGCCCACTTCCTGACAGATCTTTCCCAACTGACAAGAGCAATAAAGCCTCACAGCGAACAACTCTATCAAATAATGGATCATCTGATTGAAAGAATGAGACCCATTGTCACTTGCGGACCTTTCTGGAACCTCCGTCATCGCGGGATTATCTCCTTCAGCAGACCTTTCGCTGTTGACAACGCAGTGGCTTGAACTGTATTCAATTCAAGTGGCTTGAAATGTATAATTGAAATGTTCGTAAGTTGTTATTCCACATCATTTTAAGGATATACGCCAGTACAAAGTACTAGGATGCTGGGAGTACACACGCTATGCTGCTGCGTGGCGGGAGTAGCGGCCAGAAGTCGTACTAGGCGGAATTGGCGCGCAGAAAAAAAAAATATGTTGCGGACAGGAAACGTGAGCCCAAGGAACACAATTTGGACTTGCAGTCCTCTGTCTGAAAGTTCGTAAGTTGAAAGTTCGTGAATAGAGGAGCGTCTGTACAGCCGAATGGATGCATTGTCATATTTCTGTATAAACACATGGAGTTCATATTATAACAGACTATTATAGATGCCGGTAGGCCTATCCCAACAGCCCCAACCTAGTACAAACAGAGGGACTTACACTGAATAATGATCTACAGTGAAACAATTAGCCCTGTACAAAGGTGATGTACGTGAGCGGCACGATAGCAGACAAATTCAATGCTCTTTCAATGATGGTGTATGCCGGCATTCACTGAATCCGTGCTATCGGTACTCTGTCACCACTCAGTCTGTGTGAGTTCAATAAAATCTATCATCAGGTGACAAAAGGGCTTAGGAAGTGTGGGACAGTTTAACCTTCTGTCCCTTTCTGATATTATTCTTTAGACAGATCATATAACACTGACAAAAGTCCTTGTGAACCACGAGAACCCTGGGGTTACCCATTGTAGACTGACATGATCCACCCTCTCCTTGTGCCACGTGGTCCATCCCATGGATGATCATTGCTGCAAAAGGAGTTTTTTGGTAAAACAGGTAAGTTTTTGGATGGGTCCAGATGACCTTTTCTACCACACACTCCCAGAGACAGCTTTGAGTCTCCTGTTTTTCACACCTGTTTGTAAGGCAAACGGGTCATTCAGAGAAGATGCCGACACCTCAGTTGGTTGTGCTCGACAGAGTTGAGCGCTGTCTCCTTTGCTGCCTGGCTAGCTCTCTCATTCCCTTGCACCCCCTCATTCTGGTCTCCTATATGTGCCTGGCACTTGCTAGAGATAGGGACTTGAGTTTGCGACTCAGACTCGCATTCAACTCAATGCAAAGACAACGTTCATAATCCCGGTAATTCTCCGGGATGTCCAGCAGGGGGCAGTCATTCAACACCAGATACTATCCTGTTGTCTTTTTTCACCAGTAGGTCAGCAGTGGCAGTCTGCATTGCACTCTGCAGTTACTGGCTCCCACCAGAAGAGGGCGCATGAATAGAGGCTGACATTTCAGTCTGCAGTTGCTGTCTTCCACCATAGATGGCAGGACTGTAATCTAAACAATTTGTAATTGTAATTATAATCTGTCTAATCTGCCCACACAGGACAGAACTTTAACCCGCTTCCCTGCAAACAGAAAAAATTCTCAGACCTCACCTCCATTTCACTTTTGGGTCCTGTCTGATGGCATATCCACTGCGGAGGATGCATGTCAATTTTGGCGAGGGGGAATGTTCTAACTTTGGCTCAAAGACCTCCAGGTGATCCATCATCCTCAGTGGCCTTGAGAGCCTTGGATTCCTCAGTGCATCTCACCATCGGCAGAGATTGCCATCCTGCACGAGTTCCCAAAGGTCTGCAGTGACAAAATTGAAGTACAAAACCAAGAGAAAATTATTAATACAAGTAGTAGGACTCCAAGGAAATTCAGTACATAAATGTATAAATATTTGATATTGGACGCATCCTAAGTGAAACTGGCTTGTTCACACCCCTTGAAATACTCACGCACTCTGCAGCCCTGGCAGAAAACAGCCAAGCGGTATAGGGTGCCCCCTAGAGGTACCCCCACCCTCTGCGTTACCAGCACTGAACACAGTTGAGAACAGCTGTCTATGTAGGGCGCCAACACCAGAACAAATCTAATGGCCAGGCCCAAGATTTGCACAAAAGAAGCCCAAAGATAAATCATTACTTCAGCTAAATAATACAGATTTCACCTGCTATCCGAAAGTAGAGCATTTCTATAAACCTTTCATAAGCAGAGAAGCAATTACCTTTCATTTAAATGGGGAAAATTTTGAGCATTCCCAGACGATAAAAACAACAAACCAAATCACACCAAATAATGCATAAGACCTAGAATAACACTAACATATCAAAAGCAGGGATGGTATGATAATATCACACACTCACACCCTATACAAAGTAGAAATAATGAATGTATAGTGTAGCTTCACTTACCAGAATCAATACAGTCATGCGTCGCTTAATAACAGGGGCATGTCCTGAGAAATGTGTCGTTAGGGGATTTTGCAGTTGTGAGAACTTGACAAACATAGATGGTATAGCCCACTACACACTTACCCTATATGGTAGGCTATAGCCTAACTAAGCTTATAGCCTTGAAGTACAGTGTAGTAAGTGAATGAATCAGTAACAGTTCTTCATACAAGTTTATATAACTGGCAATGCAGTAGGTTTGTTTACATCAGTATCACCACATTAGAGCTGAGTAATAATAATACGACGGCTACAGTGTCACTAGGCGATAAGAATTTTTCCGCTTCATTATAACCTTATGGGACCATCGTCATATTTGTGGTCCGTCACAGACCAAAACTTTATGCGGCGCATGACTGTATATCTGTAATTGGCTTACAGATAAACAAATGCAGAACACTATTTTCACTTTTCTCCTTTTTTCATAAAGTCAAAAATCCTCTTCGGATTTCTTTCGGTTAGCAAAATCTGGTAGTAATGTAGGTCGTGGAGTAAAGCAAACGTTCGTAAAGCAGGGGTTACCTGTGCAAAATATATGACATTTGGTTGTATTTTACTTGCCTTTGTTTCAGAAACTATATTTATAGTATGATATTACAGTTTACTAAAAGGTTTTCCTTAATAATAATAATAAACCTGTCTTGTATACTTTAAGTACATAATGCATGGCAAGTTTTAGTAAAATTCTTACTTTTAATATAACATCCATACTACATTTCATAAACGTGAGCAGCTTTGCTCTACAATGTTACCCCAGGCCTGACATTTAAGTAAGCAATTAACTAACGCGTTGATGCAGGAAGTATGAACTTTCAGGACTGCAAGCTTTCTGGCATTTTGGCAGGAATGCCTGGGTACAGTCATGTCCGCAGTAAGCATGAACCATGCCTAAGTATGAACCAGCCTTAAGGGCAATTCATTTACATTTACATTTACAGCATTTAGCAGACATTCTTTTCCAGAGCGACTTACAACCAGTGCTTAGTAGTCTATGACTGTTCTTTATTTATAAGCTAGACCTAAAATCATGGGGGTGGGGCTATCTTCAAAATACTGTGGTATGCCATATTACCGTAATACCACTCAAGACCAGTAACAACTCTAAAACTGTTCAAACAGCTATTGTGATTGTTGCAATACAACTGCCCTCTGCTGGTGTGGGGGAAGATCATTGCTGTACACATGCAGACCACCACAGCACATATAAACATGAAGCATGATCTAGGCCTTAGATAGTGCTGTGGTACCACTGTAATGTCGGCACAGAACAGCTACACAATGTGGGGTGCAAACCGGCACACTGCTGTAATACAGGAGGACAGAAACTGTGTCAAGGTTTCTGTGTGTGGGTTAGCACAGAGTGACCAAAAACATTGTATGTGAAGTAGCGACAAAAAGATGAATACTGAAATGAAGAAGCAAAAGCTGTCAGATTGTTGATATCAATTCATTTTCTAATCACAGTTAATTTGCATGTACTATCATTTTGCAATACCATCGTTTTATTGTCTGTATATTCACTGTAGAATTTAAATTCTATTAAAAATCTTTGCTTAACTATTCTTATTATTTGTAATTGCTTATTTAATGTCTTCATTATACAGTGTTTCATACTCTTGAATTATTATGATATTATTGTTATATATTAGACTGCTAATATATAATATTAAACAATCTTTATTTCTTTATTCCCATCGTTTCTGCATTTATTTTCGCATCAGCAATAACAGTTGGATTCCCATCCCCCTCTTAATTAATTTCCTTTGGACAATGTTTACTTGTACGTAATAATGCAACGTGTCAGTTCAAATTAGTGTCTTTGCTTGGTCACTTGCGTGGTTTGTTGGAGATTAATTCCACCACAAGTCTAATTTGTTTCTTGCCTCTCCAGAGGGTATCCTCGCTTGTTTTCTCCTCTTATCCTCATAGTAATTTCTGCCTTGCCATTTCGCAGCTGAATTGTTCTGGCTGCGCACTGCTGAAAGTTAGTCATTTATGAATTTATGAATTACATTTAAATTAGCTACATTTATTCATTCATTTAATAAGAGAAATATGGAAAAGAACATTGTTTTTGTTCCCCCGTGAAAAAAGTGCAAAGCAATCTAAAATATTTAAATGTCTTAATGCAACGTCATTGAGTGCTTTTATAAGCTGTCTTATAAAATCTTCTGCTGTTTATAAATATTTTCAAAATTGTGATGTTATTATTCAATATTATTGAATAATAATAATATTATTAAACATCAATATTATTAATGTTTTATTAGCAACCTGAACCGCAACCGCTTGTCCTATTCAGGGTCATCGTGGGCCTGGAGCCTATGGGCACAAGGCAGGGAACCGAACCATCACAGGGCACATCACACACCATTCAGTCACACACTCACACCCATGTGCAGTTTGGTAACTCCAATCAGCCTCAGCATGTTTTTGGACTGTGGGGGGGAAACCAGAGTACCCAGAGTAAACCCCATGACGACACGGGGAGAACATGCAAACTCCACACACATGGAACCCTGGCAGAGACTTGAACCCAGAGGTGCTAACCACTGCACCACCATACTCATATATTTGCTTATCCTCAGTAATTATATTACAGAAATCATTTCAGAATGAAACATTTTTAATTAGAAGTCCCTTTTTACTCATTAATTTAGAATTTCAGTTAAGTGAGCAAAATGTGACTTGTATGGTACACTGGTCTTAATTGTAGCATTGCATTTAGAATTTTTTTTTTTTGGGGGGGGGGGGGTTAGCATAGCTGCCTAGCTCTGAGAGTGGACTTTGCATGTTTTCCCTGTGTCATTGTGGGGTTTCCCCCAGGTACTCCGGTTTCCCCCCACAGTCCAAAAACTTGCTGAGGCTAACTGGAATTGCTAATTTGCCCATGTATGTGAATGGTGTGTGTGTGCCCTGCGATTAGGTGGCACCGCACCCTGGGTTATTCCCTGCCTTGTGCCTATAGCATCCAGGATAGTCTCTGGACCCAGCACCACCCTGCACGGGACAAGAGTGGCACCATCTTTCAGGCCTGGAGTGACATGATACGCACCCCCAGGTAGCAGTGCCAGTTCTAGCTTTTATGATCCCCCTGCCAACAAAAATTAAGTGCCAATGTATATAAATGTAAAAATATGTACAAAATAAAATTCATAAATATCAAAAAAAAGTAACAAAGTTAAACAGAAATGAAGTATAAAAATAAGGATACTTGGATAAGGATTACCCTATTGGCTAAGAATCATATTAGTATCATACTAGCCTGTTTCACCCTGGGCGTCTGATACCTACAGTAAATCTGCCAGTGCTAGGCGGGGTGTTGGTGTCCTCCATGGGGCCAACACAAGAAAAGCCCCCACGAAAATAAATAAGCTGAGCATTTTTTCTAGTTTCAGAAAATGGCAAAATACTAAATAAGACCAAAGATTCTTATGGGAAGCAAACTATTAACGGACACATTCAGCAACAGTTTCCAACTATGCGCAATTACACAATGTGCAATTTGTAAATCAGCTGGAAATATACTTTACTTAAGAAGATGAATAATCAGTAGTGGTATTGTGCTGTCTAAAAGATTAAGAATATCAGGCAATGATCATACATAAAGACATAAAAACCAGGGTATAGGAGCCAGGGGGGACGTGTACCCCCCAGTATTTAATTAGGCTTCATCCTTCTCCCAGCCTGGCCCCCCCAAAAAAATAGACCTTTACGTTTAATTAATAAATTATTAAGTTGTGTCTGCTCAACATCAAACTCTCTCCTCTGCCATAAGAATGTCTGTTTCTGTAAACATGATTATATATCAATGTCAGCTTGGAATGCAGTGCCTGTAGTGGCATTAACTTCTTATAATGGGCCTCAGTGCAGCTTTCTTTGGGGTGTCCCCTCTTCATTTCTGGACCCATGTCCATGTGCACAAACAAATCTACAAGAGCCCCCACTGCGAGAACAAAAAATGAACTGTGTCCAATTTTAATGCCAGTTTTAGGTATGCAAGTATATTCATTTCGCTTTTTATTTGAGATTCTCTCCCAATCTGTACAGTAATTCTCCCATATATGTGATTCAATAATTAAATCAAATCACTTTTATTGTCACATCACTAGAATAAGTGAACTAATGAGTGAAAGTCTTGGGTCAGAAATTTCCTATCAGCAGTTCAGTACATTAAATAAAAGCAAACTGAGCTAGAAGTGGCGCTGCTGTTCCTTCCTTACTGCCCGGATGGTGTCACTGTCCATGGAAGGTCCACTGGGATGCACACTGAGGAACGTAAAGCTGCTGACCCTCTCCACGGCGTTCCCCTTGATGGAGATGGGGGTGTGTCTCCATACACAGTCTTGTCGCCGTTGGAGATGAGACCCACCACACTCAGGTCATCCGCGAACTTCACAATGATGTTGAAGCTGTTTCTGGCCACACAGAACTCAGTACACATCCTTGGGGGGGAGGGGGGGGGCTCCCATGTTGGGGATCAGTGTGGAGGAGGTGGTATCGCCCAATCTGACTATCTGACACCGATCTGACAAGAAGTCCAGCCCAATAATAGGCATGCCACAATGTCATTTTCACAACGGTGCGATTTACGCTCTAAATTTCAACCATACCAGTAATACTGCTAGTTGACCAGTAGGTGGCAGAATAAGCTACAGAATGGCTAATAGTGAAAGCTTAACTTCATACTTCAGCTTTTTATTACAACAGTTCACAGGACAAGGTGTGCAGAGACAGATTTGCCTGGTAAAGGTTCACAATGCAGTGTAATGTGCTTTGGTAATTTAAATTAATAGATTAATAGCCTCCTGATCTTCCCTGCAAAAGGGCCCGTTGGCCCTGCACTACCTACAGTTCTGGAGAGGATGTTAATAATGCTATAAATCCAGTGCACTGCGCCGGCACTGGATATCATTATTGAGATCAGTATCAGCGATACCAGCTTAGTATTTAATCGAAATGAAAATCAGTGATATTGCCCATCCTTACACTTTATTTTCACACGGCAAGTTCGTACCATTTTTAATTGTTTTCATTTTCATTGATTTTCTAAATCAGGAAACGTCACTGACCCACCAGGAAATCTCCCAGTGCTCCTGATGGCAACTCCGGCCTTGAAAGAGCAGGCATAGAAAATGAATGAATGGAAATTTAAATTAGTAAATGGATTAATTCCGTGCCACGTGGGTGACATAATCATACGTGAATTCATCCTAATACAGACATTGATCCGCAGTAAGAGGGTGAACCCAGTAGTGGCGGCGATATTTATTCCTCTCCTGCATACGGCGCCGTTAAAACAAGAATGTCAAATGTAAGTTTTAAGAAAGAATAGGGATCCATGTTTTCAATGCAGAACTATAAACCAAGATGACCCACGTGTAAACACTCTGGACAGAGTAATTACTGCCCCCACAGGTAAATACATGAAACTACAAATTGGGCGTCAGGCTGGTGTTAAACAGCGTCAAGCGAACACCAATGAAACGCCAATCGAACGCAGCTACAAAACACAGAAAAAACACGTATGGCGTTCAGAGGGCGTTCATTTCGAACATTCGTGTGGACGAGGCCTAAGACGGAGCCCAGGTCGGGCGCCGGCTCGATGTATGGATCTGCCCAGAACAGGGCTTTCACTTAACACGGGGAGAGTGCCCAGTTACTCCCCCCTCCGGCGTCAAGGCAACTCTCTCTCCGACAGAGCATCTCGAGGCGTGATCGCTGTGTCTCTCTCCCAGCGCTGTCCTTCTCGCAGGCACCTCTCTCCCGTGTGTCTCCTGCATGTCTCTTCCGGGTTCTCTCGCTCTCGGTCTCCTCACTCCAGGCTGTCCTCGGTGCCTGCTGTTCGCCGTCCATTCTACGTGTCCTCTGTCCTGTGTGTACCGTCCGGTCTCTGGTGTTCCCCCATACGGTGTCCCTCCCATTCTCCTTCCGGGGTGCCTCTTTTCTCTCATACAACCCTCCTCCTTCACATGCCCAACCAATCCAAATTCTCCGTACATAGTTCAGGTGCCGCCATTGCCAAGGCAATTAATTGGTCTAGCAATCCGGGCTGGTGTACCAAAGTCACGAGGGTACAAGCAAAACCTCACGTGCCCCGTAATGCCCAAACCCCTCCTAGTGCCCACGTGACATATGCCGCTTGCTTTATCCAGCTTAACATTTTTATCGGGTTGTAACATAGCTAAGTTATCAACGAGCGTTCTTGCACATTTATGAGTCTGTATTTCAGCACCGCTAGGCATACTACTGGCCTTAATAGCAGCTTGCACTTCAGTCCCTGTAGCCAAGTCCATGCCAATCATGTCTATGATAAATCAGTCAATTAAATACTGTAACAAACAAATAATGAACGCAGAATAGCGGGTATGTGTGCACACAATTTAAATGGCCATTGATAAGTATAGTGCAACAAATACCTCTTACGCTGGGCGCCGTGCTGTCATCAGATGGTCGCGATGCTCCGAAGCAACTCAAACTCCGTTGTCACCAGCAGGTCCTCACAATATATCCAAACAATGATCCACAAGGAAGCCCAATGATTCTCGGCAACTCTTAATTCCAGATGTGCCAAAGATTTCGATGTTGCAAACAAAAACTCCAACTGGTGACAGGGTTCTTGACTAAACGTAAGGAGTTCGGTCTAAACCAAACTACTGAGGTGCTTTGGCCAAACGAGCTCAATGGGCCGAATGGCCTCCTCTCGTTTGTAAATTTCTTATGTTCTTATGTTCATTTGAAGGTTGAAGATAGTTAATGGAATTTGTTAAGGCTGAATTGGTGGAGGATGTTTTTGGACTGAACTGTCACAAAAAGTGGAATGAAAATGCAGTTTAATGGTTGAATCTGTATTAACTATAATTACTCAGTGTATTTATAATGGTGGTTCACACTGCATTTTCTATAAATGCAGTGGGTTGTTCAAATCTACGATTTTTATATTACGTAAAAGTAGTAAAAAAGTACTTTATTTCTGCTCATTACAAAACTCCTGCCATGGGTGGTTAGAGACCAAATCTTTCACAACAAAAAGGAGAAATAGACAAAGAGAAGTAAGATGGGTGCTGCTCTTACAATGTGATACTGATAAGTTGGTAAAGAATCGTAGATCGTCACATTGATAATTGTCAGCTCTCTGAAACTTTCATTGGTGTGTACATAGGCACAGCTACCTTCGGGTGCCGGTGGTAAAATTTGAGGGCCTGGAGGGCAGGATGGGTTACGGGGCGGTCAATTTTGTTATTGCATAACTTCAGATGACCATGTATGTTATATGTGCACTATGATGCAGTACAAATTAAGAACCATTATCATTATATTTTTCTCAGTACTTGTTCGCGCCTTGTTTGCCAGTTGTGGTTTCCATAGTCACCAGCTGCTTTTAATTTGACTGCCTGAGGCGGGAAAGTTAAAGGCTGGAAGTGCAGAATTGCTGGGTATCCCAAGTGTGAGTCCTTAGTTACATAGACAGTGTAACATCCAAGGCTATGCAACTGGTTTCAGCTCAGTCTGGTTTTTGTAGCTGAATGATGGCACTTGGAGTTAATTTATTGTAAGTTGGGCTTTAAAAAGGGCCATGATGTTGTCTTATCGCTGCAAGGTATCTGCTGAGTGTAACTGGCCTTTTGCCTCTTCTGCAGGGTACTTTGCTTGGTATCAGTCTGCTACCTTGATGTAGGACTAAGTAAGTGCTACTGGTGGTTTACTAATGGGATTGTGAGGCTGGTTGAGGAACCTTGATGGGTGTAATTCCCCTTCCCCCTTGGCATCGTGGTTATATTCTTGTGCTCTTGCCCCCCCAGGTGCTGGCATTGGCTCTCCTGTAAAATATAGCTTGGCTGCTGGATCTTCTGGCAGCAGCTCTGGGTCCAGCACGTGTGGGTCTGATCAAGGCACAGGATCCATCTCCTACTTGACCAGCACTGTAGGTTCCCAGAATGGCCAAGAATCTTTCCAGTATGTGGCAGTCCAGCCTGATTCAGGTCT
>JAODKC010000002.1:20426694-20441014 GCA_026777985.1 Mormyrops attenuatus
CTGCTCGTCACCTCTTGTACTTAGTCTACGTTCTGTCTAGTCTTCCCCAGATCCGTCATTAACGTTGCGTGTATTGTATTGTTAATCTCCTGCGTGATCCCTGTCTGCCTCATCTTAATAAAGTCCCCGTTTACCTTCATCTCCGGCTGGATTGCCTGCTCCTTTCGCTTGCCGCACGCCGGAGCGTGACACTAAGCTACTAAGCTTTGTTATCTGTTAAAGAAACTCACAAGAAAGTGTATCTAATTATATAAGCACCAGGTTTTATTTCCAGCATTGAATTCCAAAACCATGATCAGAAAACACAGCAGTGTTTCCGCTATATACATTTTCCAGTGGTAGCAGAATATTATGAAATTTCATGGGGAGGGGGTGCCTTCTGCTTGTGTGCTGGCAGCTCTGGTGCGGGCTTCTGGGCAATAGCATGCCCTTTTCTCAAGCACCATGAGCAGATGAGATTCACATCCCTCGTCGTCCTCCCTACCTGCTGCCGCTTCTTAGCTGCCTCGATTATATGAATTACACACGACATACAGTCATGGCCAAAAGGTTTGAGAATGACTTTGGTTTTCACAAAGTTCAATCAGCATGACAGAGTGACCTCCAGTCTTGTCCTCCTCAACACTGTCACCTGTGTTAATGAGAGAATCACTGAAATGATGTCAGCAGGTCCTTTTGTGACAGGGCTGAAATGCAGTGGAAATAGTTTTTTTGGGATTAAGTTCATTTTCATGGCAAAGATGGCCTTTGGAATTAATTGCAATTCATTTGATCACTGTTCTTAACATTCTGGAGTTTATGCAAATTGCCATCATAAAAACTGAGGCAGCAGACTAGATTGTGATCCAATTTCCCCAGTAGCATACTGGAAGTCTCTTGTTCAACTTTTCCTTGTGGGAGAGTCCTTAAACTGGTAAAAAGCAGACAGAGTTGAGTCAAGTGTGACTTGCTTGAAGTCTCCAGAAATCGCTATGAATGCTTCAGGGTGTTGAGTTTGAAGCTTTGTAATAGTGGAGTGGATGATGTCACGTTCTGTATCTGCGAGCACCAGTGGGGCAATCTAAATGCAGACAACAACTGCATTATGAGAACTCCCTGGGCATGTAATATGGATGGAGACTCACCACCAGCGATTCGATATCGCTGAAGCAGATAATCTGCTTAACAGTCACATGTCCTGGGTTGCAACAATTGGTGTTAATAAAGACCACGAGACCCCTTCCTTTGTGCTTTCTGCTGAGTTGGGGATCCCAGTCCGCTGTCACTGTAGTGAAGCCTGGTAGATTCAAATTAGTGTCTGATTTGTTGCTTGTTAGCCATGTTTCCTAAAGACACAGTAAGCTACACTCTTTGTTAGCCTAAATGTTCCGTACCAGGGCAGCAAACTTGTCAGTCTTCCTAGCCAGTGAATTTTCGTTCCCCATCACAATTTATGGAATAGATGGCTTGTGTCTCCAGCGCTTCTCCAACCGCTTAGCCTATAGCTTAGCACCAGCTCTGCAGCCACAGTAGCTGTGCCTCAGTTCCTCTGGAATGGGGTGAACAATGCTGGTGTGTCCTCTACTCCTCAATGCAGTAAGATGTTCCTTCAAATAAACAAAGTTGCTATTGCTGTTTTGAAGGTGAGAATAATCAATATCCATTGGATAGAATGGGATTACACAATGTGTGTTGTTTAAAGTTGAAGAATTTGCAAAAGAGAAGTATTTAAAAAACACGCAAAACTATCAGACCTACTGGATAGGCTGCTACTTGCAGCAGTGCTGGAAGTTTATGTTATGGTAAGTCCACCCCTGATATTGATGGTATGGCAATCAAACCCACTTATTTTCACTTCATTTAAAAGCAAATGAGTGGACATACATGAACTGAAAGAGGTTTGCATAATGAGCCAAAATACCACTGCGCTAAAGGGCTGCCGGATTAGCCAGCATCCTGCGAGTGCCGCCCTGTTCCTGCTGTTATTGGACCACTTCATCTGAGATACGCGATGAATAGGGAACCTGACCGAGGCAAAGGGTGAGCTGGACATCATCCTTGCCATGTTTTTTCTTTCTTCTTTGTAATGTGAGTTTAGGTCATATCGAGAGAGGAAGGGCAATATACCGCGCTGAGCATAGGGATGGGAATCAAGAACTGGGTCCGATTTGGAACCGGTTATTATTGTTGCGAAGGACCGGAATCGTACACCTCCAATTCCTCTAATGATTTATCCAGACTTTTCGTGTCAAGCTTGTGTTACAGCCTGGAGTGGTGTGTGACTCATGCAGTCATGCTATTGGTATTTCACTTGTTATTCCAAATGTTGGTTTGCTTACAGGACACAATGGGCTACTTGTAGCCAAACTTGGTAACATCAATTACGTATACATGTTTGTGATTCTTTGTAGGGACTCTCCATTCATTACTAGGTTTAAACTTTAATGCCAACCTTAAGATGACCTTAACCTCTGCCCAGTCCTAACTTGAACCACAATTCACCTTATGAAACTGAATTTCTCCTTGTGGGGACCAAAAGCTGGTCAAAACAGCTTGTTTCCCCACCGTGTAATATATAGCTGGGACACCACCAACGCACAACTGAAAGCTTTCCCGATAGGATTTTCAAAAAACGAAGCTTCCTGTGTATGAGGCAGCCAGACCAAACCATGCCTCACTCTACCCTTGACTTTGTTACGGTGATGTGATTTGGCTAATGGATGAGTATAACTGAAACCCCATTTGTCGTGCTGCTAAAGTGAATGCATGTTGTTGTAAATCGCTTTCGTTTTTACACATTCTAAAGCAAAAAAAGTTCTAAAATCTATTTGTACCCCCCTTATTCACGGGAGAGTGGTCAGTGATTTTCCTATTGAATTTTTTGCCGTTGTGTAATCTATTAAAAACCATTAAATTTGAATGCATAATGGAAAATCTGAAAGAAGACTACATAAACAGAAATAAATAAACAGACTTATGGCAATCTATGCTGATCTGTGTCACTGTATAATATCACAATGTATGCTTTACATAATTTACGATACAGGTTACGCGGTGCCATCAAATGTAAAGTAACCCTCGGAATATCCCGCGCTTTGTCGGATAGGGTCCGCAATCTGTACTAGTGGCAAAACAGGAGGGACTTAGGACAGTCTTTCAAGACCATTTTACTCCAGATGTTTGTTAGTTTAACGATGCATCGCGCATGTTAGTTTAATGCTAACGTGCATCGTGGTACAGGAAATGTACCCCAGAGCAGGACATTAGACTAAACCATTTTCACGAAAGGTTGGTGTGCTTGGGGTGAAAACTGTCACAAAAAAATTTTAAATTAATTGATGAGATAGATTAATCCTATATGTATTTTTTAACATGAAGAATATATTATTTGTGGAAATATCTCCCCATTTTAATACTGGAGGGAGCCCCTCCCCCCCAAATTTACGTCCAACCCACTAAGCCACACACCGTCCACAAATGAGAACAGCAGAGACCCTGTGCAGTCAGGGTTGCCACCTCCTTCCCATTTTATAGCCCAAACCAGGAGTAAAAGATGCCCAAAATCAGACCCTTCATAAACTTTGCTATCTTCAACAATACTCCATAAAGTTGCTTAAAATGAAGCAATGACCACACAAGTCAAAGGTCTTCAGAAAATTTTGTAAAGAATGAGGAAAGACAGACTTTTTGGTAAAGAAGTGAATTAGTCTTACCTTATTTTTTCATGTGAGTATCCTCCTGCAGCATTTAAATATGGAAAAGTGGCTGATGGATGGACCTGGATTATCTGGGTGGGCCTGAGTGAAGCTCATTACCCCACATTTTCTCAACTAGGCTTAGATATTTACAACATGGTGACTGCAACAATAATACAGCCATGACTGTGGTGTTCTACCTAAAGAGCACCACTAGAGGGAGCTTGCACACTCTGTCATACTGGCCACAGTAACAATAGTGATGCGCAGGAACAGAGTTAGAAGACGATATTATAAAACAAAAATGTCATTTCATTTATCTGAATCGGTGGGCCCAGTTGTCAATCCACCCAGGCCCATCCATAGGTCCGCCCCTGCGTCAGTCATCTCTTTGCAGTCCATGTCGTACATCTACCAAACTGGACAGCAATTTTACAACCATTCTGTTTCAGTGGTCATCTTTATGTTTATGGAAGGTTACAAGAGAAAATTCACGTTCTACATGAGCATTTGAATTGGGCAGAGACAAAATCAGCAGTACAGGCAACTCTTTTTCCTTCAGCACCCTCATACTCTGCAAACCCTCAGTCTAAAACTTCTCCATGTTGATCTTCTCTGTGAAACTGCATCAGGAGAGCTCTCTCCACTGGCTTTCTGATTCACCAAGGGAACAGGAAAGGACCTCCCTTGGTAGGCTGCCTACTGCAGGCTTGTAGCATCTCCAGCTTACTCAAGAGACTCTGGTTGATAGTAGACTTCTTAGGCATAAAACCAGACTGCTCCGGTCGCTGATAGGTGAGCAAGCTGGTGACTATTGCTGAGAGACTTGTCTATTCTCGTCAATCACATTTCATTGTAATGTTGACCCTGTGTTAACTTGTATATGACAAATAAAACTGAAAACTGTTGAGGATGACCCTAGTAAGGACCTTACCCAGCACTGAGGCCAGTGTTATCCCCCTGTAGTTACCACAATCTAGGTGATCACCCTTCCCATTCCAGGTAGGAACGATAAGTCTTGTTTTCCAGTCAGTTGGGATGATACCTGTATTGGGACTTTGGTGGCATAATGAGAGAAGTGTACATGTGATTGAAAGAATGCTGGTTTGAATCCACCACCGGCAACCTCAGAGAGTGCCACCACTGATTGGAAGAAGGATTGGGAGAGCATGCGTGGTCATGAGCTCGCTGGAAAGGGGTGTGTGGCGCCCCCAATGTCTTCGTAAGAGGATGAAGGTCCGTGTCTTTAGAGTTCTAGTGCTCCCTGTTTTGTTGTATGGCTGACATGGACACTACGCAGTGAGCTGAGATGAAGACCAGACTCCTTCGATACTGTGTCTCTTCAGAGAATCCTTAGGTACCGCTGGTTTGAACCATTGCTCAGGGAGTCCCAAATGAGGCACATTATCTGCACAGTGAGAGAGTGTCAGTTATGGCATAATGGCCATGTGGCGTGATTGCCCAAAGGTGATCTGACTCGCAGGATCCTCATTGCTGAGGTCAAAGGGATGCCCATGTAATACCTGGCTGTGGCAGATAGAGTGTCATTTCTGGAGGGTGGGACTGGACTATGTGTCAACCTGGGGGGTTGCCAACTGTGATCCCGAAGTGTTTCACCATGTGATGGGTGCAGCAACACGCAGTATCAGAGCATGTGCCCCAACCTGTCCTTTCTTTCCCTTGGTCTAATGTCCTCACTGGATTCTCTGCTTCACTAAAATGCTGTAGGAAGCTTTGGTGGAAAAGTCTTTTTTAATGGTTTGACTAATATTAGTCACTATAAAGCACACATGGCCAAACTATGGCCCATGGACCAACTTTTTTAAGTGGCCCAGAGTGAATTTTAAAAATGAAATAGAAAATAGCCATTATTGTTACTAACAATAAAGTGCACTGCAGTGATCCCCCGCCTATCGCGGAAGATGCGTTCCAGACCAGTGAAAATCCGCGATATAGAAAGACCATATAAATAAACATTTTTTAATAGTTTACGCTTTAAAATACCCCTCCCACACACTTTAAACACATGTATGCTTATTAAAACAACACAAATGATATGTGGATGTCGGGCTAAGGATATGAGTAACATAAGAATAATAATAATAATAATAATAATAATAATAATAATAATATGTAATGTATATGTATGTGATTCCATTTTAACGATGGCTTTATTCCGAGGAGATGCCACCCTCTTTCCTGTTTGACTAAAGGAAAATGATGCAGTGGCTCTTATATTCTTTTCATTATTCCCTATCCTATTCTCTATACACACACACACACACACCTTTACACAGTCCACTACCTCAATAACTTTTTGCACAACGTATTGCACTGTGGCACTTTACACTTATCCTGTCTTACTCTTAAGACATGTCTTACTGTCATCTCTTCTGTTTCTTTCTTCTTGTGTCGCACTTTTTTTGCAATGTATGCACACTTTGCACACTTGCACTTTATGTAGTCCTGTGTTGATGTAGTGTTATATGTAGCACCATGGTCCTGGAGGAACGCTGTCTCGTTTCACTATGTACTGTATCACTGTTTATGGTTGAAGTGACAATAAAAAGCCACTTGATTTGACTTGACTTCATCCTACTTGATGTAGCGTACCGTCGATTCATTCAAGCCATAATAGTGAGCGACGTCCGCGTAACGCTTTCCTTCCTGAAGCATATCCAGGAGTTTTACCTTCTCCTGAATGGTCAAGGTCTTCCTCTGGCGCTTAGGCTCACTACTACCAGAAGGCTTAGAAGACGCAGGACGCTTGGGAGCCATCGTAGGGCTTAAAACAAAAGGAAGACAATCGGACCACAAGCAAGGTACGCGATATGCAGAGAACTGTCAGGCGTTGGGGAAAAATCCGCGATATAGAGGATGCGCGATAGCTGAACCGCGATATAGCGGGGGATCACTGTATATGTATATTGCATTTCTTAGTCTCAACTGTAGATGGCGCTGCCATTTTGAACTGCTACTAGACTTACTCAAAATGGCAAGAAGCCAGGAACATCTAGTGTTGAAACTAAGAAGTGCAATGCACATACACCGACTACACCTTTACCTCAGTTTACACATTTACCTCGGATTATACATGGCAGACCCAAAAAGAATGAAAAGAACAAGGGAGTACTAAAAATTTCAGTCACGGTAGGGAAGTGAATGCACTGCTTTTTGAATATGTTTTAAAGAGTTATTCTGACAATTTTATTTTAATGTTCGTTCTTCTGGGGTTTTTTAAACCTCTCCCTGAACTTTAATTTTAAAAATAATTTTCATGCTGCCAAAAGCGTGTCCTGGGGGCTGGAACAAGAGTGAACAAAAGATACAAAACGCTAAGCTAAAGTTTGTTAAACTTCAAGCAAATAATGCGATTCATTGTTCACGCGAAAACAAAAATAAAATGTCAAAGTGCCAATGGTTTCCAAAAGATGATATCACTCATGAAAATGCGTTGGTTCAGATCCGCACGGGTAAACTGAATTAAAACAGAGGTTTTCCAGATACATAAATAGTGTGTGTGTGTCTCTGTGTGTGTATGTGTGTGTGGATTATGTTTATATTATATTGTGGGAACCAAATGCTCCCCACAATGTAATAAAAACCTGTTATTTTGATGTTGTGGGAACCATTTTTCAGGTCCCAGCAAAGGTCTGTCAATGCAATCGAAAAATAAAAAAATCAAAATTCCAAAAGACTTGTATTTTCTTTGTTTACTTATGGTTATGGTTAGGCCTGGGTAGGGGTTAAGGTTGTCATGTTGGGATTAGAGTTTTCCCCATAGAGATGAATGGAGAGTCGCCACAAAGATATAATTACAAACCTGTGTGTGTGTGTGTGTGTGTGTGTGTGTGCGTGTGTATGCATTAAACAATATTTGGAATATGTGGAATCCTTGTGACCGTTGTTGCCTGTGCAGGTATGTTAAATATATTTGAACAGTAAATGTAAATTCAAACCGTTATTTTCAACTAATATTTATATAGTCAAATAATGTGTTTGACTGTAAATGTGAAAGCCACCAATTGTAATATTATATTGTGTGTTTTTTATTTAAGTTGTTTCAAAAGTATTCTCAGTAATGAGGTTCCAACTGGGATCAAGTATGTTTTAGTAGTGTTCACATTTGTCTTTTAAGGTTCTGGCCTCATTTTTTAGCCTTTTTACGTTTTGACCACTGGATGGCAGTAGAGGATAAGTCAACACCATGAGCAAGCTGCAAGGATATGAACGCTGGATTATCAGAATGGAATTCAAGCATTATATATCAGGCCCGAAAACGATGAAGTCATTATTATAAAAGACTCCATAATTGCTGCATATACATTATGGACAAACTGAAAAAAACTGATTGTTTGTGCTTTTAAGAATCGTTACCATAAAATGTAATCTCAAATATCTGCTGATTAGCCTATGGGCCAATGCTGCTGACTTTTTAAAATCACTTTACCACTTTCTTTTAAGTTTTCGGCTTTGCGACACCTGAAGAAACATCACTATGCATGTTAACACAGAAGACAGGATATAAGTAATTTGTATAAACAGTCACATGAAAAAGATGCTGATGGGTGAGTTGAATGGTGACATTTGGCCTGTGGAGGTCAGCCCCTCCCCGGTGACCCCCTACCCCGGATGTGTGAGAGGCAAAGGGGCAGGCTGTGCTGTGTATTACAATCCCAGGCCACTACGTAGGTCAAAGGGTCACTGTTTCAACGCCTGTCTGACATGCTGGAACAATGCACCTCAGCCTTGGTCTAAATGTATCTCAGCCCCCAACCGTGATGTCATTCAATTCCCATGGCATTTGGCAGCCACCTGTACTCACCTGTGCCCCCAGGAAAGAAGGAATGGGGTGGGCAGAGAGGAGGAAGGCCAGGAGCTAGAGACTGGGGGGGGTTGTTAAATCTCTGCCTATATACAGGAGGTATGTGGAGTTGCCTTGGACACGGCAGCCCACAAAAACACATCCTTTCAGCCGTGATGATGATCTGCCACCAGGAGATATGATTTATGAGCCCATCAGTTTTCAGAAGGCATCTTGGGGATTCCCCCGAATAAAAATGTCAGGCACCCCCAATTTATCTCACACCTCAGCCTCAAATTCCAGCATGGCTGCAGAAAGTCGACCACTCTCATGTCCCAAAATTAAAGACTGACTGCTGGGCTGTAATTATCAGGCTGCACAAGGTCTGCCTCTGCAGAAAACACACAGCAGCTCATTCCTCTACCATCACACAGGAAGCGTTACTGCCTGTCAGACTGGAGCTGGCTGCCTGTGTTTGAGCATTACTGTTTAAATGGGCTTCATTTTCATGTGGCTTGGTTTATTTGGTAACACTTTATTTAAAGCAGTCATTATACTGCATCACACATACATTCATAATGCATTATAATGCATTCATAAAGTATCATAAACACGGCTATAAATATTTATAAAAGAAATAACACATTACAGCCATGTTTCCCATGAATTATGAAAAGTCTGTTAAGGTCTCATCTATAATGCACTATAGATACCTTCGTAATGCAGCATAAAGCATCCTTAATGGTTATACTGACCATTATAATTCATTATGAAGATATTTATAGTGCATTATAGATGAGACCTTAACAAACTTTTCATAATGCATGAATGATCCATGGCTGTAATGTGCTATGCCTTTTATAAATATTTATAGCCGTGTTTATGATACTTTATGAATGCATTAAAGAACAGTTATTAGGTTTATGAAAATGGACTTCATAGAAATGGTTACCATTTCATTTATGGAATTCAAGTGGGGCTTTATTGTCAGACCAAGCATATTCAGCAAGCTGCATATGGTGACGCAGAATAACATTCCCTGGACCGCGATGCTATATATGAGCATAAAGACCATATATAGACAGGACTAGTGCAAGGCGGGGACGCATTAATAACATTGAAACACAATGTAAAAGTAAAGCATGATGGAATGTTTAGGATGGGCAATAATAGGAATAGCAGGGTGCTAAGTAAGAGCAGGAATTCCTAAAGGCTTTTATCTCCTCAGTACTCACACAAGATGTCCCTGCAGGTTCCTTGAACAAAGTGGCTACATTATTTTTATCATTAGAAGATGGCATTTTGCTTTCATTTTGAAATTTCCCTCATTTTCGCCAATTTATTTGTGTGGGTTCTTGCTCAAGTATCAGGCTCGACTGCCCCCCTTCAAGGCCCCCGCCTCCTTCAAGGGTATGTAATGCAGAGCTATAAACATACCCCCTGACCGGCCAACATGTTTATGCAGAACTGGTTGCACGGCAGGGAGCGTGGCATCGAACCCTGAGAGGGAGAGAAGTGCTCCTTTGACCGCAGTTAACCCACAACCCCACAGCCATGTGCACCAATCGTGGCACAGCACATCAGCAACACCTCATGGGTGGTGGTGAGCGAGAACCGGAAGCCTCGCGGTTCATTCCGGTGCGGCGCCTGCACGCTCACATATACTGTGATAGCAGAAAAGCATGAGCATGCCGCGATATTTTTTTTAAAAGGGAAGTTGAAATTGCTCCAGCTCTAGGTGCTATGGGGAGAGGGACATAAATTAACATGGATAGGGCCCCTCGTGGTACAGTGTGACCCTTCCGTGGGTCTCCTTTTGGCTGCCATGGATCTCAAGGTTTCATCGAACCATCATAATCACACAAGCAACAAGCAGCAAAACCTAATGGTCTTTATAAGTAATTACTTTATAATTAATTGTGGGTCAATAAGATGTCAATCAAAGGGCTAAAATTAATGGTTGTCCACGTAAGTGTACAATAGTTCCCGATATCCACGTGCACCTGACTTGGAAAGCCTGTTGGGGTTGTGTGCTGTTTTTCACTGCAGAGGTGCCATGGAGGTGCTTCTTTGCAAAGGCACGGAAAAGAAAAGGTGAAAATTGCACATTGGAGGACTAAAAAAACAGATCCCATAATCCCTCGTGCTACCATGCCATTTTCAGCTTCCATTTCAAGCTGTACGATGTCTCTGGTTCAATGACCAACACGACTGGGCTTTCCTCAGAGACCAGTAGGAACCTGGATCTGAGGGGGGAAATGGGACCAGGGGGCTTAAGGAAATAGTCTGACCGTCTCTCAGACTGCCGTTCCATAAACACCTCTCGGCCTTTGACGACGGCTCGGGCAACCGGCCACCTCACTGTGTTGTGGCCTCACCTGCCACACAGTGTCTCTCACAGCATTACTTCCAGATGAGAGGCAGGTGTTGAAATTTCACAAGGATGGAGGTGCTTGAACTTAATTGCTTCAGCACCAAGTCCCGGTGTGGCACGACGTGCAGGCGGATTAAGGAGCGTGTCCCAGTTGGCTCTGGATGGATGGAAATGCAAAGTAATATCACCAAGCAGTTAAAAGTGTTGCCCACACTCTCCCCTGGCATAGCGACACACTGTCTTCTGAAGAGTCATAAGGCCATGGCGCCACTCTGCTTTCTTACTCTGCACAGATAGAGGTGGGGCTTCTTTGGTATCGGACTATTCACTGGGTGGTAGGCATGGATCCCTGTCAATGAAAGAGCTGGGGAGTGAGAGAAAACAGGAGGAACTCTTGTCCAACATCATCATCCAGCCCTACTCACCCCCCTTCCCGCGGCACCTGGACCACAGTTACACACAATGAGTGTGCCTGTGGTGCAAAATATTCACACTGGTCATCTCACACCTCATCGTCAGGTCACAGTTCAGACTCCAATCTTCCAATGGTCCAAGACCAATAGTCATCTCAATCTTGGTTTTTTCTACCTACCTTGGCTACTGGTTATGATTTTGAAACCAACACTAGAGGTCGCTGTGTATCTCCTACTACTGCGTCAGACTTTGAGCCTGTTTTTTATTGAGCTAAGGGAGATCTACAGTTGCTGTTGGTGTCTACCAGACCTGTGAGGTTCTCACCATAGCTGTAACCCCTATGTGCTCGTCTTGTAGATCCAGGAATCCAAAGACACTACTCAATTGTAGTGGAGTTGGTTTTCTCAAGGTATTGAGGTATATAACTCAAGCATCTACAACAAACAGGTGCCTGAAGCCTACTTTTCATGTCCATCCTAACGTACTACAAAGGAGCAATCTAAAGATATAACATAAAAATGGATTTAAAGTTTTTTTTAAATAGAAATATACATATTTAGAGAGATGTTCCATATTATCAAGTCATTGACCATAGCACCAAAGAGCCGTTGCCGACTTTAACAGTCAAACGTACAGGGCTGCCTGCGTCCTTTGAAAAATCTTGTTCGGCGATCAGCCCATTGTGATGCTGAGCAGGCAGAGCGGACTGACCAGCTGCTTATGAGCCTAAACCCAGAGGGGGGTCTCTAATCCCGGTTGGCACCCTTCCCCCCTCACCCCAACTGCGGCCAACATCTAGCTATCCTGCAGGCACAGCCCAACACAATGAACAACCTAACAAATTTTAAGAGGGAGCAGGGGTGGTGGTGGTCAATTTTCCATCTATCCTGGTTCTGTGGGTTTGTGACAGCCAACTGCCTGTTTCCTGTCTGTGTACTGGTCCCCATGCCGGTATTTCTGAGCTGGGTCCAGAATGAGAAGCTCCATTGCATTTTTCACATAGCTCTTGTGCAGGTAGGAACACGTTTGGATAAATACAGAGCTTAGTTAATGGGGCAACTCCTGGGGCAATTTGTCCAGACAACAGTACCTAAATTATTGTTACCGTAAAGGGGGCCAAAGGCTTTCTGGCAAGGAGGTTCAGACCCCTAAGTTTTGGAACTGGTTGACTCTTTGCAGTCTCCTGTGACTACCTAGCGTGGCATCTTTAGTGAAACATCTACATGAAACACACAACCTTTTCTGGATCATTTCCGTGGAAAGCTGGGTTGGTCAGTGCCCGGATTTCCAACCTGACATGTCCCATCAGATTTCCCTTTCTTTTCTTTATTTTCAGACGGTATCTTCTGGAATGCATATTTTTGTGTTCTGGCTAGCCAATTCATGATAGGGCTTCCACTGCAGATGTGAATATTCTGAAGAGAAGTCCCATTTCCACAAAGCCCAGAAATCATCTTGATTAGAGCTGCCCCAGGTCCTCAGAGATGCTTCATTTTCCAAGGATCTCACCTGCCCTCACAGCTCAACACCACAAGTACCCCCCGGGTTCAGAACAGTGCTCAGGCTGAGAAGAGCACACCACAGAGAGCACTCTTGCCAAAGGTCACATCCACATTTTTCGTATTTCACAGAAGTCAACACTCAGTATGGAAACCTCCTGAAATTAAAAAAATCTTGAGTGATGAAAAGAAAAACAAAATTTCATTTGCAGTATCCGCAAAATGTGCAAAAATGAACACTGAACATAGATATTTCTAAAGGAAAAATAAAACAACTAAAAAGTTAATCTTCTTCAATATTATCATGCAACTTATTCTTATAATGTATATAAACATTTTACTGAAGGTGTATGGAGGGAACTGGGTGTGGTGCCCATTCTCATGTACTGTTACCCATTATGCTGGTAATAAAATGTGTTTTCTTGCTGATAAAAATCAAATAAATAAATGCACCATTCAGATTTTTGTCTGTCGGTGCTTAATGAAGGGATACAGCTCCTGCGGGGCAAATGTATTTGTCAAAATAAATAAATTGTCATAATTATGCTGAATAAATGTGAATGACCTCTGAATCCTGCATAAGCATTTTGCTCCGTGTGATTCATGTAATTACCATTTATACAAGGATAATGAATGTAAAATGCGTTCGTTAGGGCTGTTTAGCTAATTGCCACCTGATTTCTCTCGCTTGCGTTTCCTTTCATACTCGGGTTCAGTTCCCGTTTTCCTTTTGTTCAGCGCACAAAGGCACTGGTTAAAGATAAGCAGCCGAAAGAGAACACCGTGTCAATAAAAAAAAAAAAAAAAAAATGCGGCAGAAACAAACAGAGTAACGCACTAGCCGTTTAGGTCTTAATGGCAGTCGCTGGGGATGTGTCGAGGCTAGTTAAACCCTCCATTTAAAAAACCGTCACCTTTAGGAATTATGCTGGAAACATATGCCACCACAGGAAGACCCCTAGGGCTTAGGGACCACACCCCCTCCAACCCCATCCCCCATGCCTCCTAACCCCGTCTGCCTCACCTAGACAAAGGTGCAGGTTCCCAGACCTGACACCTGTCAACACTGTAGGTGTGAAACAAACAGGTTTCCAGGCCAGACGGACAGGTAAAGCCTAGCACTTCAAAGCGGCCGCCGACTGGAAGGCCATCATCCGCGAGCCCTCGCTCCCTCTGTCCCTCTGGGAAAACACCAGCAGCTAAGGGCTCTGTGTCCAGTCAGGAGAACCAGGATTCTCATCTCAATATATGCTCATGCATCTGTGAGCTCCTGCCCTGGGGGTGGCATCTGGAGTGTCGTGTTTTTTGGGCATCTTCACTCACTAGAGTATCAACCCCCAAGAAATCCAGACCCACCAAATCCCTCCCTACTGCCCCATAAATGTATGTATTTTTGTATCTTCTCCAAGGCCCTTGTGGGCTTGTGAGTCTCCCTGGAATGGCTGGGCACAGCCGTAAATCTCCTTTATGGCTACTTAGGTGGTAATATATCGAGTAAAATTCCCCAGGTGTCTCTCCAAAGTGGTCTGGATCTGATAAGGTTGCCTGCCCCCCC
>JAODKC010000002.1:20441114-20457594 GCA_026777985.1 Mormyrops attenuatus
GTAGTTGAGGGGGAAGGGAGAGCTCGCTCTGTGTAGCGACTGAGGGATACTGTCCACGTGTTACGTAAGCAAAATGGGATGGACGGAGGGACAGACGGATGGACGTAATGAGGCTGGCCGCCCAGCTTGCTGGTGCCGTGGCTGCCCTCGCTCGTGTTTGTGTACCCTCCCAGGTGTCAACAAGGTGGCTGGTTTTGCCCAGGACCTCATTCCTTATTAAATTTCCCCTTAATTGCTTTCTCACTTTCTTCTCAAACGACCACCTCTGTTCAGGGATACCAGTTGCTGTCTCCTTTCAACAGAACAGTTTGGTTTTACCATTTTCTGTTCGTTTTCTAGAGGCTGGATGCCTGCAGTACTTACATAGCTATTTTTTTAAGTTATAGCTAAATTCATAGCTAAGGTACATTCCGGCCCTATCTGGTCTTCCCAGTCTGAGACGCCTTATGAGAAAAATCACATGACTTCAGTCACCATCTGTTTAGAAGCGTTTCAAAGTATTGCTTTTTGTTTTTGCCTAAACTGTTTTGTTTACTGGTTGCCATACCCTTATGAAAACCGATTGTTTCCAGTCTCTGTACTTTAGGAAGGTTGCTGGCAATCATGAATATTTCATCTCTGGTCAGACTGTTGGCCACGACATAAATTTGGAGAGATCTCTGGTTGCGTACGAGTTTCCACATTGGGATTGAAAAGATCAGAAGACAGGGAACCTGTTGCCAAGTGTTGGGAGTTCATTTGTCTTGCATTTATACTTTGTAGCACCTGTCATGTGAGGAGTTCTCATTTTGCCTGAGATCTGTTTATATAGTTGACTTGTTCCTTTTTGGATCAATGTGCTGAAGCCTTTCCTGAGCCAGTTTATGAAAAAGATCTTCCATATGTGTCAAGACATCCGCATTGGTCCGATGTGTCAATCTTGGTCAATTGTGCTTTTTGATATTAAATCTTTATATGGTCAGTATTCAAAGTTAGCAGCACCAAAGCTAAAGACATAACTACTAAAATAATGGAGTTGATCTCATTGGACAATCAGCCATTTTCTATACTGGAGAATGGAGGGATTTTATAGCTTACTCACTTACAGTCTTACTACAGTATCCCAAGTTGGTGCTACTTCGCTGATGTCTCACAGTCTGCAGTAAATGATGTGGTTTCTACAAACACTCTTCAGCACTCTTAAGAAGTAATGTCATTGACATCAGATTCACTACAGATTTGTGGAGCTAAGAGCTTAGGTCTTTGAAGGTGTGCCTAAAATTAGAGAAAAATATATCATCAGGCATCAGTTATCATGGTGGCCAACATGTCTACATCGGTGCACCACTTTCACCTCAAACCTGTATGGCTGAGAATGCAAATCTCACCCCAGCTCCATGTGTGCTGAGTTCTCACAATGTTGCATGGATTTTCATTGGGTACCCTGCAGTTTTCAGTTTCTGCCTGCAATCATCAGTGGCCATTGTGTGTGTGAGAGAGAGTCTGCCCTGTAATGTAATCTTGGAAGATGCTCCTGCCCCCCCCCCCTTCCCCATCAAGCTGGGTAAGTGTTTAGAGGATGCATCTACAGAGGATCTACAGATCCAGCATATGATGGTTCTGTGGTGTTCAGTGATGTGTTTCTGTGGCCACGTCTTCATTGATTTAGTCTTCCGATGCACAGCTATCTTTGGAAAATGTGAAGTTTGATTTGTGTAGTACGTTTGGAACTCATAAACATACAGGGAGCAAGGCAGGGGAGAACCCTGGATGGGATGACAGTCTAAAATGGGACATGCATGCCCGGTGGGCATCTTAGAGACATGCTTATCGGCAACAGGAAGGAAATGGAATGGAATACCTGGGGGAGATCCATGTGAACATGGGGAGGACACGCAGACTCGCACATGAGCCGAGGGCAAGAATTGAACCCAGTCCCTGGATGTGAGAAGCTGCAGTGTTACTCTCTAAGCCACCCTGCTGCCCCCTCCCAATTTCCAGCATGACTATTAAAATGTCCTTCTTGGAGTTAGCTGGTGGTGGCTGAAAGCCAGACCTGTGTGTAATCTTAAGATGCTCATATTTTGTGGAGGAGGAAAGATCCAGCATGTGTAAGAGCTTGGTGCTTCAGGCGTCTTTTTTTGACTTGTATGCTAGTACATGTTAAAAAAAAAAAAAAAAAAAGTGGGGGTGGCTCCGTGGGTAAAGCCTCTGTGCTTGTGATCAGAAGGTTGCCAGCTCGAATCCTGTCATCAGTCGAACAGTGACATGTGCATTGGGCCCTTGAGCAAAGGCATGGGGTTCCAAGGTCATTGGGTAAATGGCTCACCTCGAGCTCAGACCCCCAGCTTCACTCTCAGGTATAGATATACCGAGGAGCCCGAGCATTGTGCCCCCCCACGTGAACCTGGAATATATTCGATGGTAAGCCAATAGTACTTGTTGCCAACATGCTGAATGCAGAAGAAAGGAGCAGGGATAAAGACCTGAATGACCTTGAAAAGGCCCTGATTGTCATGGCCGTACGACTAGGACAGAGCATCTCTGACACAGCAAGGCTTGTGGGTATCTCACGGTCAACCGTGGTGATTACCTACTGAGAGTGGTGCAAGGAGGCAAAAACAATAATCTGCCGAGAGGGTGTTGGGTGTCCAAGACTTGTTGATGTGAGATGTGAACAAATGCTATCCCGTCTGGTACAGACCAACAGAAGGGCTATTGCGGCACAAATGGCAGATAATTTTGGTGATGATCACTGGAGTAATTTGTCATGACATCCAGTGCATCAAGCCCCGCTGTGTATAGTGCTACATAACTGTGAATCTGACTTGTCGGCCCAATGCATCCCACAGATGCTTGACACATACCTGACTGTCTACATGATGCAACAGAAACCAGGATTCATCGGACTTGGTGACCTCCTTTTGTTGCGCCATGGTCCGGTTCATGCCCATGCTTGTGTGCCCATTGTAGGCACTTTCCATGAGGGATAGGGGTTAGCCTGGGCACTCTGACTGGCCTGCGACTACGCAGTCCTGTACAACGCAGCACTCAGTGTATGGTGTGCCCCATGACCATCATCAAAATTATCTGCCATTTGTGCCCTTCTGTTGGTTCATACCATACGGGATAGCCCTCATTCATATCCTGCATTAACAAGTCTTTGCTGCCTAACACCCTGTTGGCGGATTGTGGTCGGACCACTCTGAGGAGTCACCACGGTTCACCATGAGCACCCCACAGGCCTTGCCGTTCTGAAGATGCTCTGACCTAGTTGTCTGGCCAAAATGATTTGGCCCATGTCAAAGTCACTTAGATCTTTATCCCTGCCTCCATCTTCTGTATTCCACATGTCGACTAGAAGTACCAAATGTTAGCTTACCATGTAATATATACCAGACCTTGACATGCACCAATTTTTACAAGATGCTCAACCTTATTCACCTCACATGGGGGTGATCATAATGTTTTGGCACATGAGACACATGTGTCTGTGTCTCAAAGGAAAGCAAGATTGGCTATGTAGAAAGAAGCATTCCAATGAACTTGTACTCATACTTGTGCAAATGGTTAATAATGCATCATTTCGTGAAAAACACGGGGGCCAGAACCAAACTGCAGGCAAACAAGTATTGCTGAAGCGTGGGTGTTGGTTTCCAGCCCAGAGAGTAATAGGTCTGGTGACACCCAGATGCCCATGGATGGCTGAACTCAGCATGCCTTGGAAGGTGTGAGGCTGCGATGGCGCAGAGGTCAATCATGCTGGTGCGGTGGGCATGGACCCGTGAAGGTCCACGCTGACTCTGGGCTGGGAGCAGGTCCTGTCCTCTCTGCAGGTGTCTGCTTTATGCATTATCTAGCTTCTAAGTTATCGTGACAGTCATGCATTCTAGCAAATCCATATACATGACTGTGTAGAATGCTGTTATTATGATGCTCGGACTTCTGAAAGTTCAGCACACTTCTGCTGTTTCTCTGTATTACGTTTTGTTTATTTAGCAGACTCCCTGGAGCAATTGAGGTTTAAGGGCTTTGTTCAGGGGCCCATTGGTGAAATCACTCTACCGACCCTGAGATATGAATCAGTAACTTTCTCGTCAGTGACACAGTGTCCTGACCCGCTGAGCCGCACACCGCCCCCAAAAGCTACCAAGAGCATAGCTAGGCTGAGAAAGTAGAGGAATTACCTTGAAAGGAGAAGTTTCAGGAGAGGAGCTCTGATATCAAGCAGTCAGAATTACGAAAAAATGACAGAGGATAAAGTCTCAGAGTTCTGGTCCCCTCTTATCGACTCCAAACATGGATTGCATCAATTCTGGGATTGGAGTCGAATCCGGAAACGCGTGGCATCCGCTCACGTTCCAGTCCGCCACGCCACGGCGTGCTTTCGGCTCCTTATCGGTGCAAACGAGCCAAATCTGAGGGTCACGTACGGTTTCGTCAGCGGGTCCGTCTGTTTCTGTCGGCTTTCCGGGATCCCGTGAAGCACTCCTGACCCGGCTGGGCAAAAATGTGCTGCAAGGCTGAACGCCATTATGCTTTGTGTTACCAAGCAGGGCGATCCTGCATTTATTGAGGTTTAATGTGACACGTCTTTAAAAAGGTATGCTTGACGGAAGTGCATGCTTTGATGATTTAGTGTGAACTTAGTTGCCCCGATTTTTGGAATTGGATAGACCCAAATGTTCCGGAGGCTTTTGACACTTCAGGAAAGGGAAAAACCTAGAATTTCATTTTTCCCATTTGATCTTTGTCTGGAAACCACCTAGAATGCTGGTTAGATTTTTAGATTTTTTTACATCACTATTTCTGCAAGAGTGGTCCTTCGAATTATATTGTCTAATCTGATAATATGCAAACTTCATCCTGCATGTGTGTATTGGCCCTTCGCTCCCTCTGTCTGTGATTTATTTATTTTTTTTCCTTCTGCTGTTCATGGTCATTTCTTGAGTGCTTATTAGTGTGGGGAAGAAAATGCCATCTAATTGAAGCATAGTGTTGGGTGTGACCATGGGCAAGACGGAAACCAGTGAGTCACATATGCTGGGAGGAAAAGCCGCCTGACAGCAAACAGACAAAGTGCAGCCCAAGCTCTGCTGAGTGCAGGAATTCACCCGGACGTGAAAGGACCCGAACGCATCGCGAGGGCGATGGCTCTGCTGGGCCGCCTCTCTGCTCCTGTCCCCCACCTCTTTTTTTTTTTTTTTCCTCTCTGCTTTTCTCTTTCAAATCGCAGCTGACTCCTTTGTGCGGTTTTTCCCATTGGTAACTGGAGCGAGCTGGTAGAGGTGGTGCAGGGCGCTGACTTGTAGATAGCGCCATTATACCTGCCCAACAGCTATGACGTAAAGTCACCCTCCAGTAAGAGGTGGTGACCTCTTACTGACATAAAGAGGCAGAAGACAAGCTCAGTGGCAAGGAGGATGATAAACCCTCTTTGGACCCAGGAGATTGAACTGCTTTCAAACACAGGTGTAGTTGGGGTCTGTTCCAGCATTGCATACTGTTCCATGTGTTGCCTACCAATCTTGGGCTGGCTTATATCCATTCAATTCACTATGGCCTTTTGAATCTGGTTTGGAAGCTATACCGTAGCTAAACTCTCTACACACCAAAGGGTTTTTGATGGTTGCATGAAGCGCCTGTTGCGTGGGACAGGACTTTGGGGCCGCTGGAGCAGATGTGGGTTGCGTAAACATCTACTTTATCGGTTTGCAATTTATCACTTTGGGGTAGACAGCTGACTCGGACACTATAAACACATCCCCTTTGCTAGTAGTGACCCCCTGTCCTGACTCTGGAAATGTTTCTGGTTGTAGGGATGTTGGACGGATGGCTTGTTCACTCGCCAGATACGTATCAAGACTTCTTATTTGTTGTATCCTTCCATGGCTGGGAGTTTATGTTCTATTTTTGTCACTGTTTATACGGAATATAACTCCTGCATATTTGAATGAAGCACAGGTTTATTGGCAAGAAGTGACTGAGATGAAACGTAGCCGTTGGTCACGGGGCCATGCGAGACCCCCGGTGTCAGGTTTGTTGCTCTCACAGACCCCACCCCCTTCTCTCTGGCCCCAGGATGGACAGGCTGAGCGAGGAGGCGCTGAGGCTGAACCTTCTGAAGCGTGGCCTGGACACACCAGAGAGCAGTGAGGAGGCCCTGGCCAAGCGTCTCAAGATGGAGGGCCACGAGGCCATGGAGAGGCTCAAGATGCTGGCTCTGCTCAAGAGGAAGGACCTGGCCGGCCTGGAGGGAGACCCCCGGTGTGGCCCAGGCCCTGGCTCAGCGGCCTACGAGGAAAAGGTGAACGGGACCCTACGAGGAGGTGTGTCAGCCCATGGGAGCCTGGGCCGCAGCGGCAAGGAGAACATGGGGGACGAGCCGGTGGACATGAGCGCCAGACGCAGGTGAGGGAGGTGGGGCCCCAGGACTGGAGGGTGGGGCTTGCTGGAGGTTGTTTGATTGACAGATAAATTTGTATGCAGGTGGGATTTTGTCTTTGTACGATGTCCCTTTTTGTATGCGTGTCTCTCCCCTCAGCGAGCCGGACCGGGAGCGCCACACGCCATCTCCAGATGTCATTGTCCTGTCTGATAATGAGGCCTCCAGCCCTCGGGCCTCCTCCCGCTCTGAAGACAGGCTCCGGGCCGCCAACGTGGAGATGTTCAAGGTAGCCGGCAGGCGGAGAGGCGACTGCACGCCTGGCCCGCCCGAGGGGCCCGACGCGACCCCCGGAGGTATGCAAAGCTCACTCTGCATTTTATCCTCGGCGAGTAACCTCCCCCCCTTCCTCCACACCCCAGGGCAAGAGCGGTGAGGAACGTCAGCAGATGATCAAGGCCCTGAAGGAGGAGCTGCGTCTGGAGGAGGCCCGGCTGGTCCTACTGAAGAAGTTGCGACAGAGCCAGATGCAGAAGGAGAACCTGGTGCAAAAGGTCAGAGGTTACGAGGCTTCCCCAGGCCCTGCAGATGCTGTTCATGTGTGTGTAGAGGGGACGTGCAGATATCCTGAAACAATGGGTGTAGTTTGTATATTAGGCATCTGTTTTTTTCCAAGTAGGGCTAGAACTTTAGTTCCTCATCACTTTTATCATCCTTTATTAGGATGCCATTAATACGTGTGTGTGTGTGTGTGTGTGTGTGTGTGTGTGTGGTCCAGGTATACCGTATATATGATCCCCATATGGGAAAACTCTATTTTATAAAAATCCATGACTGCAATGAAAAAACTAAAAATGCAAAAACTCTTGTATTTTGTTTGGTTACTTATGGTTGGGTGGGGTTAAGGTTGTCATAGTTAGCATTAGCATTTTTCCCATAGAAATGAATGAGCGGTCCCCAAAAAGATATGATTACACGACTGTGTGTGTGTGGTTTAATCCTGGTCCTATTGGCAGAAGTCTACACTGCGAGGCAGGCTGCTTCCAGACTCAAAGTTTCTAAGAGAGCAGCACACAAGAACAAGGTGAAGCAAGAGACACTGGCAATAACCAAAAGCCAGTCAGGTAGAGGGTAGAAGCAACTTTCTAATGCCAGAGATGACTGTCAACTTATCTGCCAGTGCCTCAGAAATCAGAGGATGACCTCAAGTGACCTTCAAAAAAAATGGGAAACATTAAGTGGTGTGAAGTGCAGTGCTAAGCAGAGGTGGGGACATGAGTCACTGACTCGTGACTCAACTCGGACTCAAGTCACAAATTTGATGACTTGTGACTCGACTCAGCAAAACTTGGGGTCGATTTGGACTTGAGGGCAAATGACTCGAGACTTGGACCTGAAGATTCCCAGTTCCTATCGTAGCCGTCTACCGGGACATTTTAGAGCACTTCATGCTTCCTTCCGCAGACAAGCTTTATGGAGATGCTGACTTCATTTTCCAGCAGGACTTGGCACCTGCCCACACTGCCAAAAGTACCAAAACCTGGTTCAATGACCATGGGATTACTGTGCTTGATTGGCCAGCAAACTCGCCTGACCTGAACCCCATAGAGAATCTATGGGGCATTGCCAAGAGAAAGATAGAGACATGAGACCGAACAATGCAGAAGAGCTAAAGGCCACTATTGAAGCATCCTGGTCTTCCATAACACCTCAGCAGTGCCACAGGGTGATAGCATCCATGCCACGCCGCATTGAAGCAATAATTCATGCAAAGGGGCCCAAACCACTGAGTGTACTGAGTAGATATGCATGACTATACTTTTCAGAAGTCTGACATTTCTCTATTTAAAATCCTTTTTTTTATTGATTTCATGTAATATTCTAATTTTCTGAGCTTTTGAATTTGGGGTTTTCATAATCTGTAAGTCATAATCATCAAAATTATAACAAATAAAGGCCAGTAACTACAATAACACCTGCTCATTTTCAATGCTCATTTCTGTCATTTCTGCGCTTCAAATGCCAAGTAAGTGAGCAGAAGAAGTTCTGAGAGTGAAGCTGGACTGCAGCTGTACATCATCATCTGTGTCTGTTTGCTTTGGTTCAGCTGATATAGTCCTCTATGTCCTTGAGTGGGTGCCCCCTCTCATGCAGGCCCGCATGGAGCACACAGTCATGCAAACGACTTTACAGCTTCACCTCGAATGCTAGCTTTGTCTGGAGCTCCTCTGGGATCAAGCGTTACAGGAACATATGTGTTTGTGGACTGAACCAAAGTGGACAAGACCAATGTAGACTCAACTAAAATGAATTTGATTAATATTCTTTGTAAACACTGACAGGTTTTCAGAACCCTCTGGATCTATTAGACACAATCTATATGGTGCCAGATGATTAAATAACTCTGGGTTATTCAGTAGTTGTTCTTACTTTTGGTTCCCATTCAGGTATCACCTTGAAGAATCATCTCAATATCAAAGCTACTCTATGGGAACTTAATACTGGGAATATTCAGGACAAGAAAAACCCAGTATAACAAACATTGCTAGTTTCGCTCTGACATAGGGTTTGGTTAGACTTTACTGTCTAAAACTTGAAGGTTGCTGATAACAACATGTGTCATGTCCCCTCACTGATCAGTGGAGCAGGATACAGATGACATGTTACGCAAGAAGGGCACCACTTCTTAGAACTGCCAAGTACATTTAATGAGCCGGTTAATTAGCCAAGATAAACCCCTTCAGCGTGCGCTATGACATCACAGTTGACACTCATGTGTGTGGAGACAGCTGTGGGTTCTTTCCTCATCCCTTCTCTGCCAAGGGCATTTCGAGTAAGAGCCCAAATCACACCAGGGTGTGGAAGCAAACAGTGTACCGCATTCTGGGGTGGGGGTGGGGGGCGCCGTCTGGGCAAGACCCAAACCTGCCACCCTGGCCCCTGCGTCGACAGCTCACAGAGTCTTTAAAAGGGGTAATGTTTCAATTAAATACCCCTCAACGTCAGGCCCAGCTCAGCTTTGTCAAAAGCTGACAGATTAGCCCTCCATCAGCTGGCTTTCCTCGCTCGGGGCCCAGCCGCTTCACCCTGGATTTTTCACACGTCAGCTTAGCCGAGACGACAGGGCGAGATGATGAGCAGCTCGGAGATTTCCAGGTAAATGACGTGGCCGGCTTGGCTGACAGGAAGCGCAGGTTTACAGTCATGGTTCTGTCTTCACTCTTTATGCACTCCCACTCATCCATCCATTTTCCATGACCGCCTATCTAGTGTAGGGTCGTGTCGATCCTGAGAAGCACAATTCGGGAGCTGTCATTCTAAATGGGGCGAATTCTTTGCTTTGTGTAAACACCATGACACCATTAACGTCCCATTAGTAATCAGTTAAACTTGATATGTCTGACAAACAGGAAAAACATTACAAAAGGATAAGGATAAAACAGGTAATTGCTGGCTTTGTAGTAAGTATCGGGTGATCCATATTGGTTAAGGTAAGGTAATAGTTAGTGTATAGTGGCGACCGAGTGAAACACAGAGGCCAAGTAAAAAGCCTTTCTCTATATACTAGAGGTATGCATATGCACTCAGCATAGCTTGCACCTGGATGACGGCAGGTGAAGACCAAGCCCCCGGTTTCCCTTGAGAGGGCGATAGGGGCAGCATAAGAGCCCGGTGCAGGGCCACTAACTCATCCGAACGCTAATGAAACATGACAGCGGTACGGCTGTTTAAATATGGCCTGCTGCCACTACATGCTGGGTACCCGGGTGCGGGAGCTTGAAAACAGCCCGTGTTTAAATGCCTGCTGCCCTGACCTTCCCCCAAAACCTTGGGGGTCACACGGGCTGTGTCCCGGGGGGGGAGGGCATGAGAAATCGTGGCACAGAGGCCCTTATGTAGGCTCACGGGTCAGATGGTGAGAGGAAGAAACAAAAGAAGGTGAATGAGAGACAGATAGAAGGGAGAGAAACAGAAAAGGAGAGGGAAGAAGATACAGTAGACAAGGAGAAAGAGAAGTGGAAGGCAGGAAATGGAAGGGGAAGGACAAAGAAAGAAAGAAAGAAAAAGAAAAGGAGATAGAGAGAAATGGAGAAGGATAGAAAGTAAGAGAGATATGGGGAAAGAAATGGAGACGAACAAATAAAGGAGAGAGACAGATTGTGAGACAGCAGAGGTGGAAACAGAGATTCACTTTCCCCTGCAGTGTATGACAGCAGTGGTGGAAACAGAGATTCACTTTCCCCTGCAGTGTATGACAGCATTGGTGGAAACAGAGATTCACTTTCCCTGCAGTGTATGACAGCATTGGTGGAAACAGAGATTCACTTTCCTCTGCAGTGTATGACAGCATTGGTGGAAACAGAGATTCACTTTTCCCTGCAGTGTATGACGGCAGTGGTGGAAACAGAGATTCACTTTCCTCTGCAGTGTATGACGGCATTGGTGGAAAAAGAGATTCACTTTCCCCTGCAGTGTATGACAGCAGTGGTGGAAACAGAGATTCACTTTCCCCTGCAGTGTATGACGGCAGTGGTGGAAACAGAGATTCACTTTCCCCTGCAGTGTATGACAGCATTGGTGGAAAAAGAGATTCACTTTCCCCTGCAGTGTATGACAGCGGTGGTGTAAACAGAGATTCACTTTTCCCTGCAGTGTGAGAAAAACTCACACACCTGAGCAAAAGAAATTGGAGGGAAAGGGCCACTGCAGGCCTAGCTGTCCCATATGTGTCTGCTCAGCCAGGGTGGGGCACATCAATCAATTCTGTATTAGCATATTTTCACAATATTACTTTGTCCCAAAGCGCTTTACATTGATCCTGTCCAAAGCCCCCAGAGAGCAAGCCAGAGGGGACAGTGGCAAGAAAAAACTCCCCAGAAGGAAAAACCCTTGGGAGGGGCCAGACTCAGAGGGGGGGGCAGCATTCTCCATCCTCCAGGGGCCAGCATTAGACGTCCAAAATAACAAAGTGGTATGTATGGGGTGACAAAATATATGCCCATCTTTGTGAAAGCATGAGCTTGTGATTTTATTAAAATTTTTATTAAAATACTTTGTGTTTGCTTACTATTGTAACCTTTACACATTGATGGAGAGAGAGGGAGACAGTGAGGAGAGTAGAAGAATGACAAAGGGAAGAGGAAAACAGAGGAGAAAGGTGGAAGGACAGGGGGAAAGGGGGAGAGAGACAGAGGAGAAAGGAATAAGGACAAGGAGAAAAATGAGAGGGAAAGACAGAGGAGAGAGGGAGATGGACTGGGGAAAAGTAGAGAAACAGAGAGGAGAGAGGGAGATGGACTGGGGAAAAGGAGAGAAACAGAGAGGAGAGAGGGGGATGGACTGGGGGAAAGGGGTAAAGAGAGAGGAGACGGAGAAGGACAGGAAAAAGGTGAAAGGGAAACAGAGGAGAGAGGGAGAAGGCTTAGGAAAGGAGGAAAAACGGGAGAGAGGGAGAAGGACAGGGAGAAAATGTGAAAGAGACAGGAGAGAGGGAGAGGGACAAGGAGAAAATGTGAAAGAGACAGGAGAGAGGGAGAAGGACAGGGGAAAAGGTGAAAGAGACAGAGAAGAAAGCAAAAGAAGGACAGGGGAAAATGGGAGGAACAGGAGAGAAGGAGAAGGACAGGGAGAAGAAGAAAGAGACAGTATGGAGAGAGGAAGAAGAACAGTGAGAGACAAAGAAAAAGAAAGGGAGAAAGACAAAGGGGGAGAGTGAGAAAGAAAGTGAAAAGAAATGGAAAGAGAGTTAAAGACAAGAAACACAGAAAGGGAAAAAAGTAAGAGAGCAAGCAATTTCATTATTCACACTTTTAATCCCTTTATGTCTTTAAAGGTTTGGTTTTATTTACAGATATGTTTGCAGATTGCTTCACAGCATCAATATTATTACTTTTCTTGTCACTGAAATACCTTTTAAAATTTGGATTTGAAGGACATTCTCCAAAATGACATCTTACAGGATGAATTACTGGCTGGTAATTGGAAGTGGCTGCCTTGTCATATTAGTGACAGGAACAAGAGTGTGGCCTCCACCCTTAAGAGGCCCCCTGCCACCACCACTAACTAGCCCACATCGCCATGGAGACAGGGGCTGCCTCCAGGCTGCCCTGTCATTCCACTGTCATTAGATGTGTCACAAGACATGTCACAAGTCAACTAAACAGATTTCATTGCAGCAATCGATAGGTGTGGAATTATGAGGGGGAAAAAGTCCCCAATGCAAGTATGTTATTTGTTATAAGTTTGTCTCGTGAAATGCGACGTGTGTTTTGAGATCGCATCATCCGCGGTAACAAGCTTTTACATTATCGAGATGCCGAAAGTGTGGACGATATGCTTATTTATTTTTAACTTCTGCTGGCAACGTGTGTGTTGGCTCCAGATCCAGCTAACCGCTGCTACCCGTCGACGGTCACCCGCAAGCAGGTTTTTACTTTCTATATTTTATTCGCTAAGCTGACACTTTATCGGGAGAGATGGGGGAAGCCAAGCAAGCTCCTCCAACAAATCTAGTAAAAAAAACTGTACTAGTATAAAGTGGGCAAAGTGTCTGCTTGTAGTTCAATAATAACAAGCTGCAGAACCGCAAAACAGAGAGTGGAATATGTCAGTCACCTTTCATTCGCCTCACAAGCACTCTAAGGCGTTTTGAAGATGTGTTCCTGCTGTTTCAGAGGAGGAAACAGGTTGAGATGTAAGGAACACGATAAGTACCTCCCCTCCTTCACTGCAGCACGTTTAGGGAGCTGAGATTTGGGGATCCAGGTGTAAGTCCTGTAAGGTGTGCATAATTATATCACCAAGTCATGGTCATGTTTAACAGAGGACATCCTAGTTGCTTGGTAACCGAGGCGCAGGGTTCCAAGTGAAGAGGTGAAGTCTGCACATGCGACAGATCCGGATCGAGTTGGAGTCATAGGTCAGACATGTGGCTGGACTGGGCAAGAGACTGGGAATGGTCATGTTTGTAGGTCACGAGGACCCACACTGCCTCCATGGCAAAGTTTCGCTGCTCCATAAACGTTCTGCAGGCTTCTCCTATCTCATGGACCCAGGACACACCACGTCAGCAGAGGGATTAAGCACGAAAGGGAGTGAAGATCAACACAGGTCCAAAAGACCCCCACTCTTTCACCTACAAGAGTGCTAACCACGGGCAGCAGGGTGGTTAATGATGGCTATGTTAAGGTGGGGGGAGTATTGAAAGGGTCCGGCCAATAGCAGACTGGCAGCTGACAAAAGCGACCAATTGCAGAGCCCGGCAGATGTGGGCGGTCTCTTTTACCGTTCGCCGAGCCACACAGAAGTCATGCAGAAGACCACAAAAAGCTTCTCCCTCCCCACAGGGAAATGTGGCGAGTTGGAGTAAAGCCTTTGGCCGTTGGAGGTGAAAGGTGTTAATCCTGAATTAAATGATCTGGCACTTTACAAAATACGAGACAATTACACGGGTAATTATAGCAAGCCTTCTCACAGTGCCTCTGAGTCACAATTAGCATAATACAGGCGTCTCCAGGTGTGGCTGCCACAGACTGGAGGTATATCATTGCGTAAACATGATGGAAAGCTATAGCAGGATGGCCAGATTCTTTGTCTGCATGTGTGTCTTCCTGCAAGAGAGTGAGAATTCTTCTTGAGTGCAATAATTGTTTATTTAACCATTTACCAACTTGAAAAAGGACCCTCTCCTGAACAGATCCATAGAGCAGGGGGGGTTAGGGCCTACAATTTACTAACGTCCTAGGCATTGCCTGTTTGCTTGGTCTCTATGAAACTCCACACCCTGCTGGGGGCTTGGGGCCTCCAGCAACCACCCTCCCAACTACCGCCGCCATGCTGTGAAGGCACAGGCAGCCATAGAGACAGAGACGGACACCCCCACACTATTATTTCATTAGGTACACACCCAAAAAATGTGTTTTTCTTTTTCTTATTATTTTTTCTGGGACATAGAGGAGCCATATGAAATTTCAGCCATGTGACAAACAAGGTGATTTTTGTCGCCCAAACAAGATGGGGGAAAGTCGTTTTTAATACAGCCCGTGATTAATCATGCGTGAAACATAAAATGCCAATTAAACATGCAGTGTTTCCCCACAACGAGCCAAACACTCAACTAATATTTACCAGTTGTCTCATTATATATTTTTACTTGCATAATTTTGAACACAAACAATATATAATTCTCCTCGAACGTGAAGCTGTTCGTGGTGCAGGCGCGTCTGCATTAAATGACTGCTTCTCACCGACGTAATTACAGCTCAGATGACATTGTACCCCTCTCCCCTTCCATTTATCCAGAGCCAGTACAAGGGGGCACAGAAATCCCCTTACATGCCTTATCTGTAATTACCATCTGGAGAAGCTGCTTGGCATCAGTCATTAGTCGAATCAGCGTGACGTTTGGGGAGAGGTGGGGGCTGGTTAGAAATAAACTGCCAACATCTGGCTGCCCTCTGGGGGTCACCGAGTCGAGCCTGTCTGAGGGGCAAGGGCCAGTGCCGCCAAAAATCCACCACATCCATACTGCCAATCAGCCCTGTCCGCCACACCACACACCTTGAACGGGGAGGGAGATCATCTACGAGATACCCTGACACCAGCTCCGGGGGGGGCTCTATGCCCCCCCCATTTAAACCAGGACCCTCAGCGTTTTTAGATTCCTCATCGTGATTTGTTTTTATTTATAATCACCTCTATCAAATTAAGTACAAATTATGTCTCATTTTACTGTCCCTTATCTTCAGTCTCCGCACGAATATGCAAATCGAAGCCAGCAGAGGAAATACGCACGTGGCATGGCCCACGGGAGCGCACGGCCCTTGTTTCCTCATTAGCCATTCAGGTCACGGGCCAACACGGGTCCCAGCATTGTCGCAGAATTAGCACCGCTAAATAAGGTGAAGAGCGCCATCGGTCTCACACCTGGGGACTGCCACGTTCCCCTCTGACCCCATTTGGCAGCAGATACCTGCGTCTGCTTCGCTGCGCATGAACCAGTGTAGCCTTGCGCAGCAAGGTAGCTAACGGCCCAGCGCATAACAAACTTCAAAACACACGACAACACAAGTCAGCGGGGCTCTAATTAACAGAGAGCATGTATATATAGAGAATATATATACAGACACACATATATAGCGAGAGAGAGATAGAGGGAGAGGGAGGAGGAATGAGGGAGGGAGAAAGCACGGGTCTTCGTCTGAGGCAAATCAGCTCCACCATATGGAAAGCTCTCAAATGATCTGTAATTGTTCTAAATTTGACTGCTGGCGTGTTGTGATTCATTTGCAGTTTATGTGTCTGTGGGAGAGTGGAGGCGGTGGCGACTTCCACTCCAACTAACAAACCGGGTGCCGTGAGATTTCTCAGCCCGCGCCGTTCCAGAAAAGCCAAATATGGCGGAGGAGCTGCTGAGCAGTGCCGCGGCGCCCCACAGGCCGCGCGCGGGATTTTACCAGGCAGAACTGGCCCTGGAGGCGTCCGCACCCTACATACACTGAATTGGTCACCCCTGATAACCTCCCACAAGCGTTACCGATTGACCGAAATGTAAGGCTTCATTATTTAACAGCAGGCACAGAATGTTTGTCCCTGAAATGAGCACCAGCCACGGTGGGAAAGCCTGAAAGTCATTCTCCATGCCTGATGAGGGAGGTTCACTATCTATAACCTTCCATTACTTTTACCTAACTCTGCCATCAAGTTCAATATGGACCTATTTACTTGACTGGGTGAAACTATTTGGACTCATAAAGCAGGAGGCTTCAGTGAAATGATTACAGACGCAGTCTGGCATAGTAGCATGTTCCCTAGATTTAAACCTTTTTTATGATAGAATCAATTAAAGCTGTCTATCCTCTTGTTTTCACAGTTTTTATACCAATTCTGGCTTGACGGATGGTTACCATAGCAATGACGGTTTTTCTGCCGTTCTCCTCTGCACCGGGCCCCTGCTCGTGACGAACACTGACAGGTGGACTAGCCCGCGCGGTGATGACATAACGGATTTCTCTGCCGCCAGATCGGTGGGTTGCCATTGAATTAAGACCTCTTCTGGGGGGGGGGGGGGGGGGGGGGGGGGGGGGGGGGGGGGGGGGGGGGGGGGGGGGGGGGGGG
>JAODKC010000002.1:20474578-20496853 GCA_026777985.1 Mormyrops attenuatus
ACTCCTCAGACAGCACCTCTCCCTACCCAGCTCAGTGGCACTCTCATTTAAAAAGTGAGAAATTATAATTATCAGAATTATGCTTTTAATGATGCGTTAATTAGACTCCTAGAGTGAGATTAGCACGCACTTATGAAATATTACCCGTGAAGTCTTTCCAGAGTTTGTGGAGATTTTTTGCAGGCAGGAAGGTAGGCAGGCAGGCCCGCGGCTCCTTGCTGCTGCTGGGGATTAACGTGCTTGACAATAAGGGAACAGTCTGCAAAGTGTACGACCGCATCTTCCCCTGACTCTTCCCGTCAACTCAAAGCTTCACATTGGGTTCTTACCAGTGCACGACTTTACAATACAGTGGTTTGATATGTCTACCTGCTGGCTCACCGTGTGATTATCTCTGTCCCTTATTGTCGGTATTCAATTTTAAGTGACCATATAAGTTCTTTTTCTTTTTTTCTAATAAAACAATCTTTAATACACTATCAATAAACAGACATGTATTGGATATGTAATGTTTATTTGTTTGTGGAATACAATTGTCTAGTCCTGCCCTACATTTACCAAGCCTTTTATATCTATTAAATATATTTAACAAGTCTCCTCTGTAGGTGAAAGTGGGTCTCCTGAGGTTGGACAATGTGTTAATGAAAAGTTTACATTCGTTTTTTTCCAGGTAAGTACAATTCCCATGATTCCTTTTGTTTAAAAACCCACCCCCATCTCATCTCCCCTAATAAGCGTGAGATCACCGTGATTCATTCCGCCAGTTGGCATCGTCTGATGGTATCTAATGAGGTAATGAGTCAGTTGTATAAACTGGCCTATCCCAGGCTCTGGCCACATGGTCAAAACCTAACAGAGCATGGGAAGAAAATTTGGATAATCCTTCCTTGTGATAACACTGGGAAGAGTTTTGAATTCTGGGGGCCTGTACCCTGGTCTAACCTCAGCAGTCACGGGCAGCCTCTTTAGGTTTGAGGGTCACGCTCCATCTTCTGCTGTTCAAGCTCTTCGATGTAAATAGTCCTACTAATTTGCAGGCGGAAGGGCCGCCCTTGTTCACACGCATGAGCGCAGGTGAAGCCTCAGGGGAACAAACTGCTGCAGGGCGCCAGAGTTTCGGTGAGGCCTATTTACAGCTGCCCCCCACATCTGTGTTTCCTTTTAAAACAACTGAACCCCTCCCCCCACACACACAACCACTCCACCCCCACCCCCCACGTTTCACCTGCTATGTGTTTTGGACAGCGTTCCAATGACACCCCTGACCTGCTGATGGCAAGTGGATCCCATTGGAACCACAAATGTCAAGTCCAGGTGACAGAAAGCTGGAGGGGGGGGGGGGGTCACTTTGGCTGTGTTTACATAAACAATGGAATATTAAGTCTCCCTGATGGCATCCATTGCTGTCGTCTGTCAGAGTCAAAGTCAACTCGGGTTGATTTTACCACACAATATCCCACACCCCCAGAAAGGGTGCCCAGAGAGAATCCCGCAGCCTTAAACAGGAAGATGCAGATCTCTACCAAGCCCCCATTTGCGCCTATGGTAGGTGTGGACTGACCATCGAAAAGTTCATGAATTTTCCCAGTGGGCCAGTCTTGTGAAGGCCAGTCTTTCATCCCGTCAGCATTATATAACCTGCATGATCATGATCAGCAAAATATACCCAGGGGAACTCCTCCTCAAATTGCGGCCACTTGTCGCCATATTTCCAGGCTGTTTTTTGTTGCCAGTCCACCCCAGGCCTAAAGCTGAAACTCAGGGCGTACGTGGGCCCCACGCTGTGATGGCACACGTGTCTTCACAGACCTCACCCCATCTCCACGGTGACCTCATGAAGCTGCGGAAAGGTCTCCAACCCAAAGGGACCACAGCAGGTCCAACTCCAAGGCCACGGGGCCTAGCATAGTGCCGTCTCTGTTACCAGTGAAACAAGATGTCATTCGCACAACAGATCTCTGTTTCCGTCTCGCTGCCTCTCTTTTCCGCCAGCGGCTCCATCGCCTTCCGCCAAAGGCAAAGGGCTGATGAGGGAGAACGATGACAGCCTGCTGAGCGGCGAGAAAAAAAAAACTAAATTCCGAACGGCGAGCAGTGGAAAACGTCAGCCCCACACGGCCGGCTTTGTTTTTGCACAGGTTATGCAAATCAGCCAACATTGACTCATTCCCTCGTTATAACATTAATTAACACAGTGCTACCTTGCTCAATATTTGGTATGGCAGGCAGCTTCTGCGGATGTAAAAATTTACAGGATTCCAGTTTTTTTTTTTTTTTTAATGAGGCCCCGCGGCCCAGGTGTGCTAATGAAGACATTCTCTCATTTGAATAAAATCACCCTGTTTAGGGGGAAAATTAATTTGCAATGCTGGAATAGATGGTGACACCTCTGACGGGGAAGATGTGAAATTATGCCACGATGCAAATGTACCCCTCCATAGTTTTGCGCCGTGTATCCAGTGGGCAGGCTTTGATCAGCTCTGCTAAGGGAGCTTGGCTAGCCGCTTGCTAATCGTTTAGGGCCGGCGAAGAGCGACGGGTCAGTCTGGCTCCTGGTCCGAGAAGGTCTCATTAACAGCGCCACCTCTAAATTAGTGGATGCTATACCCACTAAAGTACCATGTACATTTTTAAAAGAGGCAAAGGTGCAATTTAGTCAAATAGCACTGAAATTATGATGATTGAGCTTCAAAGATATAATATTAGTTTAGGATGCAAAGTTGCTGGTAGAGAGCGCAGGGTTAAATTCCTCAGCGTTTGGTATCTGGAGCGCCGACAGTCTCAGAAAGGGGAATACCGGGAATCTGGGCTCTTGGAACTGGGTGGAAAGACCTGAGGCCTGATGGTTGCGGCTCAAGGCAGCAATTAGCGAACACTGGGAAGCAAATGGTGAATAGTGAAAAATTCCCTCACACGAAATCCCCCCCGCTTTGAATACCCACTTGGGGGCGAACACTTCTTCACCTACACGTAGGCTTTCCAAGACGAAAGCTTTCTTCTGCCCCATAAATCATTGTCATTATAAGTTTTGTGAAAAGGGAGCCGCAGAGCTTAATATCGCCCAGCACGGCCACCCAATGAAACCAAAGATCTACAACTACCCTGTGCCTTTCTAATGACAGAGAGCCTCCTTCTGCAGGCCTTACCAGAAACTCTCTGTTTTTCCCCCAAATTTAAAATCAGCTGCTCACCCCGCACCCCCCGCCTTGGGTGCAGCAGGGGTCTTTCCACTCCTCACCTCTCGCTGGCTGCCCCCAGTGAGGTCTAAACAGCAGCCATGGCTGGCTTCACCTTTTAATAAATCCTCTGCGGCTTCACACGGCCCCCGAGGTCTCAAATTTTTTTGATCCCTAGGGGATTTTGGGTCCCTTAAGGTGCTAAGAGTGTAATGGCCTGCAGCTCCTCCAGCTAAAACAGGGGCTTTTGGATCTCAGCTCTCTATGTCCTGTTTCTGATACTTGGTCACTGGGGTCATGGAATACTGTGAGCGTGTGTGTGCATGCATGTGTGAGCTTGTGTTTCTGTAATTATTACATTGTGGGGACCACATTTCCCCACAATATGATAAAAACCTGTAGCTTTTAACTTTGTGGGGACATTTCTTGGTCCCTCAAGGATAATCTCAATCAAATAAAAATCTGTGACTGCAATCAAAAAACTAAAAATGCCACAGGTCGTCTTTTATTTGGTTACTTATGGTTAAGGTTAGGGCTGGGTGGGGGTTAAGGTTATCATAGTTAGCATTAGCATTTTTCCCATGGAAATGAATGAGCGGTCCCCATAAGGATATGATTACATGACTCTGTGTGTGTGTGTGTGTGTGCGTGTGTGTGTGTGTGTGTGTGTGTGTGTGTGTGTGTGTATTTGTGTGTGCATGTGCACGAGCACAGTATGTACAGGAGGACGGCCAGCACAAGGGAAACAAATCCGCGTATCCAGGCCGCTCCAAACCAGCCCCCCAAAATAGCACAGGACCAGAGAAGCGTGTGATCACGTTGGGGGGGTGGAGATCATCTATTCGCACTGGCTGGGAAAGTGCCAGAGAAAGAGGCTTGTCAGTCTCATACATACGAGAGCCTGGGAGGGAGGTGTTGGCAAGGCAGGGAAAAGGGTCCTGCTGATGCTTATTAATCACCAGGAACGGTGATGCAGTCCCAGCTGTGCAGATTTATTTTTTTTACATGAGAGGAGATGAGAGAACGGCCTTCAACCACAAGCAGATTGGACTTAATTAGTTAAATGCCGCACATTAAAAAATTAGAAGACCACACAAATAGTTACACACAAGAGGAGAGGATGTCGATCCAGTCAAACCATTCTATTAACAATGCTGCCCATTGGCCACAACAAGACTAGAAATTGCATTTATGTGCATAAAAGGCCCGGTGATACCCAAAGTCTTTGTTTGGCACAGTAAATTAAGGAAGCAATTGAAACCAGGAGGAACTGCTTTTGCACTGAAGTCATTTTGCCTTTTCTCTCGGGACATTAAGCTGCTCTTTCAGCATCAAAGGCATGTTTTTTAACTACCGGCCCAACAGTTGGCCAAACATCTAGCAGGTGCATGTATACAAAGTCCAACGACTAACATGGATGCGTCTACATTCAGCGTAGATCTGTTTGTTTGTTTTGTTTGATGATGTAATATTCTTCAGAAGCACTATTTGATGTGGCAGACTGATAATATTTATATCACAAATACACAGCGGCACGCTGCCCTCCGATTGGTCCGCATGGCATTCACCTGGTCCTCAGCGTGACACTCATTCGTCTTTCAAGTCTGGCTACATTTTTTCCAGCACAAAGATGCCTGCCAGCAAATATTTATTAATGGTTTTAATTATATGACCGCTGTTGCCTGCAAACACCTAGCATTTGTTTGAATCCGTTAAATGACAATGAGGAACTTTGTTGTGATTATTCAGCACATGATGCTTATTTTCCACCGATTGTAATGTCCAAGGTCACGGTTTCCACACCTGCCTGTGCTGTAACCGGCTTTCCAGCCAGCCGTGGCCACAAACAATGCTTGTGGGGCCAGTTACATTCAAATTTGATTTGATTATTTTCAGCTTGACCTATTAAAAAAAAAACACTGATCTGTTTCATAACCAACAAACCACAAAATCATAGACAGGTTAGGACAGTGATTCCCAACCCACTCCTCGGGGAACTCCAGACAGTCCATGTTTTTGTTCCCTCCCGGCTCCCAGTCAATCAGAAACACTGAATACCTAGTACAGGTGCACCGGGAGCTGAGAGGAAGCAAAAACGTGGACTGGCTGGAGTTCCCCAAGGACTGGGTTGGGAAACACTGGATTAGGATACTGAGCCTAGGGTCAGCAGAGCGGTTTCACCGTTAGACCCGTGACCAAGGCCCTTAACCCCCAATTACTGTCTGACTCTGTTTCCACAAAAAAGTACCTTGATTTGGATCTTTGACTTTGACCACGACCTCGGTTTACACCGGGGGGGAGGGGGTTGGCCTGCGAATCGATCTTGGACACCCATATCTTTTCTTTACACTTCTAGATGATGTAATTTCATCGTCAAGCGCCTTGAAGCGTGAACTGAACGGAATTTACCTCACTGTGATCTTGGTCTAAAACTGTGCTTTAGATTTAAATTCAGTCATTCAAGCCATAGTTGACATCTCTGATACTGACTACAACATGCAGGTTGCTACACACTCTGCTTTTGCTTATTTTGTGTGTTCTCCAAACTTGCACAGATTATTACAGGTTAATTATGATCCTCTTCAGATTCATAAAATCTATCAATTACCCTACAAGGCCCCACTGACAGCTCGTTCTGCCGCACGATGCCGTGGCTGTATTTCTGGATCCTTCTGACAGCCAATGAATGGCCTCCACACAGGAGGTGGCAGTGTAAACAAGCTCTACCAGCCTGTAAAACTAACCAACCAGCTTCCAAGATTTTGCCAGCCAGTAATTATCGTATAATTTGCGCTGTAAATCTTCCCAGTTCTTGTCATGGCATCATCAGTTGTCAGTGACAATTAAACACATTTCACAAGGTAATTTCGCAAAACGAGGCCAAAGGTGCGTCATGTGACTTGGGGCAAGTCACATGACACTTAGTTGGGGGGGGGGGGGTGTATGAAAAAGGTTAGGACTGATGGAAGTCTCCACTCAAAATGACGAACACACCCAATGTCAGAGAGCCCCAAAACATCCTAGCAACAGACTGTCTGGTTGGCCTTGTTAAGTCTGTATCGTAAAAATGAGGGTCTCCTGCCACTCTGGGTGAAACAGCTGTTTTCTGAGGCTCTGTGTAGTTTCAGTGCCTCCCTGATGAATCCCCATCCACCAGCTAACAGACTGCTGACTCACCTCCGTCCTGTCCTTACCTAAGCCTTGTAAATTCCTTTGTCTAAAAATCACATCCTGAAAAGGCTGCTCATTTCAGCTCGTCAAAAGAGCTCGGTGGAACCGCTGCAGGAAACAAATTAAGCGCAGGTATAAAACCCCATGTCCCATCCAGGAATTCTTCATGTCATGACAACTTCGATTTATGACACACTCCACCCCCCAGCAAGACTGTCATCGCTTATTAAATCCACCTTTGCGATGCTAACCGTCAATCTCAGAGTACACCTCACCAGACCGGGGATCTAAATACCAAGTCTTGGGTACCCCAGTTCTATGTTTTCAGACAGTGCTTTTAACATGCACCATTTAACATCCAATTAGGCGCCAATGCATACTGCTCAGAACAATGCGCCGCTGTGTAAGTGTCAGCTAACGTTCTTGTTTTACCGTCACATGACGAGGCTGCGGAGTTGACTCAGTAACAGGAAACGCATCCAGATGGAGGCTGGAATATGCCGTCTGAATGAACCGCACACGTCAGCAAAATGTAACACCTACGTCGCAAACACCTGAAGACACAGAAGGTGCTCTGCGAGGGAATATTTCCGATGGGGGTGGACCTGGGGGGGGTCCTGCAGGGCCCCGGAGATTGGATGTAGAATTTATGAGTCAGAAGAGTTAATTTTCCAAAACCTTAACGCATCTCTCACAAAGGTGGTCGCTTTGCAAAGAATATCCTATCAATTGTTAATTAAATACATTTGCTTTATCAAGTGATTTCAATTCATTAGATTACTGTATATATCATACTGTGAAAAGTGTCAATTTTAGGAATATCAGCAGGTCTCAATATTGAAAAGTAATGCTAATTTTTGGTAACTAGGTGACTATTACACTTCACGAAAACATCAACCTCCGCTGATAACAAACCTAATTATCTCAATACAGGTTAAATCCACTGACGACAGTTTGCTGGTATTTTAAAGGAATTTCTTCTACAGTTTGCGGTTTGACTGAAAATTGCACGACATGAACGGAGCAGTGAGAGTACCGGAGTTTAATCTCAGGTCTAACGCCGGTGATTTAAAGCTGGCGAGGGAAACATGAAAAGACGTAAACTGGGGACGCAGCTGAACACTACATTTCTCACATACGGTCACTCCTCAGCATTATAAATGCAATCCGTTATGATTGCGGGGATTCGTATGCTTTCACCAGTCGCATATTATTGTTTATCTGCTGCAGCTTTTTATCCGTGCATTTTCCCAGTGAATGTGAGAGAGATTTAACCGGAAAGCGTTTTTCGGGTTTCGCCGCTGGTATGAACGCAAATTGGTGGGAAATGTTTCATCCTGTTTCATTGTAGAAGTTACTGGAAGTTTTCAGAATTTATCTCTTTGATTTAAAACAAAAATGACTAAATTATTAGGTGACGGCAGTGTCGAAATGCCTTTGCATGTACTTGTAATAAATTAATCTGATTTTAATAAAGTCAGTGTTATTTTTAGAGATTTGCTTGGGGTCTTGCAATTAAAATACTTTTAAACATGTATTACCAGAATACAAAAAAGTTGCCCTGTCCAAACAAAACATTAATCCCCTCCAATCATGGGTGTGATCTATGATTTTTCTCTCTCTCTCCTTGCACTCAGAAAAAAAAAATCACTCAAATTACATTAGGAGCCAAGAGCAAAATGAAACGTATCAGGTTTCAGAACTAAGCATCTGCTGTTAATCAAATCACTCTTGTCTCCAACCTTATTAAGAGTCATGACATCTTCCCGCTGAATACCGCTAAATGTGTCAGATGATTATTGTTAAGAAAACACATTGCTGACAAGCTGTCATTCTGACGAAACATTTTTGTTGTCAGGGAGAACAAAGACACAATAAAGGCCTTCCCAAACAATGCAACGGATTTCTCCGGCACGCCGAATCTCTGCAGGTGCGAGGAAAAGCCAGCGTAGCTCTTTGCTACACCTCTAACAAAAGTTGTTTTCCTTACACGCCAAACACTGGAATGTGAGGATTCTTCGGATATGGAGGTTGGACATTCTGACCCAAGAACTGGGAATGCTAAAAGAATGCAGTATAATTCATCTACTCTCTTCCAGCAGAGCTCAAATTGACTGATCCTCAACCTGCTCTGCCCCCCCTCACACACACACACACACACACACACACACACACACACACACACACACACACACACACACCTAAAACCCAGCCCTTCAGCCACACCTGAGCTGATGTCTGTATAACGTCAGCTTGGCATGGACTCATCACCCTGACCCGTGGGAACGGCCAATTAAGTCACCTGGGAAATCAGAGGGTGATCACCGGAGGCTAGATTTTCATAATGTATAAATTTTTTTTTCTTCATACAAAATTGCTTATCAAACACATTCGCACAAAGCAACTTACAATGTTACGTTTGTCTGTTTACACAGCTAGACGATCCTGAAGTGAACTTTGGGAAAGGTGCAGCAGTGTGCATGAAATTCCATCAGTCCTGTGCATTTCCTGGTATTTGGGAGTGAGCAAATGTTATGTGAACATTATAGAGTGTTAATAAGACCAAGAACAGGGTGGGAGGGCCGATATTTTATGTCCCCCCAAAAAAAAACAGTACAACAGCTGGGAGAGTGTTTGTAAATATTCCCAAAGCTGTGTGAAAGTCAAAGCTTCTCACCCAGAGACAAATCCCAGTGCTCAGTCAGGTAAGGTCTCTAAAGGGACCAGAGGCAGGCATGGCTGAGGAAGCGGGCTAACTGCAGCTCTTTATTACTTACAGAACAAAATCAGAAGCCACCACAGGCACCAAACACTACTGTTTTTCCCACAGGCATCCTGCTAATCTTGATAGCAAACATCAAAGCTTACATTTTTTTCCCCTTGGATTTGCATTTAATGCACAATCTGGTGACAGCCTGCATGCCCCCCCCCATGCTGGATCATGGTGAACCTGCATGGCAGTTAGCGTGCAGCCCGTGTGTCAGGTGGACGAAGCTCATCCCGCCACCTTACAAGGCAGCCCCTCTGACACTGCCCATGTAAGCCGGAGGGCAACCAAACCCCTGTCAGGCAAGAAAACAAGGGCTGTTTTTTATCACTTAATGGCGACCTGAAGGTCAGGGGCCATGGTGCTCTCATGAAACGGTGCTTCCTGATTGGTGTGAAGCTCACCTGATCCCAGTGCTGACACCATCAGTGCAGCTGAGATTTCCAAGCACACCTCCAGCTGCCTCAACTCACTTATACAGTTTTTGCTCTCTCTAGGTGTTGAGTCACAAGAGTACAAACAGTTTTATTTATTTAGCAGACGTTTTATCCAAAGAGACATATACATATTTTTGAGAAAGCAGGGTTTCTACTTTCTGAACCTGATCTTTCCACCTCTATTAACACAAGTATTCTGTTCGAGGAGGAATACCCAATAAAATATACATAAGATTTAGATATATAGAACTGCCAAAATATAGTGCCAGGACATTTTCTCGACTGCTTCATCTGATTTAAATGCTACTGATGGTAATATCTCAGCTCTAACAGCTTTAAATGTAATGATTCACAGCACAGTTAACCTCAAGTCTGCATCACAGTGTCTCATCACAGAAACGGACACAGAGACTAAGCTGCACACAAACATAAAGGAGAATTATGGGTGGGGTGCGATTAAAGATTTGCTCCGTCATGGTCCACCCCTACAAAGAGTACTGGCCAAGTCGCCGAGGATGCACAACATCTAAACCCTGCAGACAGCTGCAAAGGGCCTCTCTGAGAAACCCATTGGTCTCGTAGATTGTTATGGAGACCGCTCCACACCTACTTACACAGAACCATCTGTTCTTTAGTTTACACCTCCCGGTCTCCATGGCAACCACAGGAAGGCAGGTAGCAGGGATACCTTAAATGGCTTAGATAGTAGGAGGCTGGGGGGCACGGCAATGGAGGACACAGGGTGGGTATGCAGGTGGGGGAGGGGGGACATTGTTTTAATCGAGTGTGAAAACGTGAGACTGCACGTGCGGATGTCAGCAACAGGGCTGTCTTAGGGCTGGCACCCAAAATTAATACTGAGAGCAAGCCCAGATCTCGGCACAACTCGATGCATCAGCCGTGACTATCGCTAGCACTTAATTGAGGATCATGACTATACCTTACCGGAGATCAAGGATAAACAGCACGGCGATCAGATGGACGAAAGACTTCAGGGATATTTGGATTTTGTTTAAAGAGAAGCGTAGGCGAGACAAGCAGTGACGATGATAGTCATGCATACAAGAAAAAAAAACATGAAATATCAGAATTTAACAACTCTGTCAGTCAGTGGACATGCCAAATAAAATCATTCTTTTGATTCTCCCATTTAAACTGCAATCTCGATTGTAAGAGGATATCTGGGTGCCTGCCTGAACTTAGCTAAACCCCCAGTCGATAATCTTCTGCAATTTAAGAGAGGAAAAGCTGGTTTGCTCATACATTTTCTTTCACAGTTTATATGCATATCGGCTCATAATGAGACTGACTATTGTAAAAAGGTGATGAGGATGGGATAGATCCAACACCTCGCGATTGCTGTAGGCTGAGAGAATTAGCAGGTGTAGCTCACAGTGCAGAAGCGTGACATGTATTAATTTCCCAGCTGGTGTAACTAACAGCCTACAGCTCAGAGGCACCAGTGAACAATTTACTATCAATCAGCAGGATCATAAATAAATCGTGCAGAAAAACAGGTTGGATTTTAAGAGAGAACCACAACATCCAGTGGAAAATAAGGTCTTGAAAAACAACTTTAGTGGGAACCGATTATATGATGGAAAACCTACAAACCGCATTTATCTGATACGGCCATAGAAATAAATCACATTATCAGATGCGAATCTTTTTCTGGGGAGGCTCTAATTATAGGACAATGGATTACACGCATTAACAACTAACCTCAATAAAATAAATATATTAATAAAATAAACGCCCAAAATACACAGTGTGAACAGGAAGGAGGTTAGAGAACGCGATAATTTGCAGATTTAATCTCGCGCTGTACAGCTACGCTGCACATTCTGAAAATGCCTATTAAACAGCACAATGGCTCTATAGTGGAAAGGAATTTTATTTCCTTTCTTCGCTGGGAGATTCGGATCAACATGCCCATTCCCCCTGGGCTTTACGCCCCCCCCCCGCCCTCCTACCACCAAAATTTCCGTTTTTCTCAATATCTCCTTCAAGTCTTGCAAACAAATTAAAGTCGGCAGAGTATTTAAAACGTTCGTCTCAGGTCAGGTCTTAATTATGCTCGCGTGCTGCTGTTCTTAAAGTTTCCTGTACATTTCAGATACAGCGAGCCGGCGTGTGAGGCCGCCTTTCGCTTCTCAGTCATCCTGACGCTGTTTTGACTTGGCTCCCCTTGCCGCCTCATCACCTGCGATGGTAGTGATTCACTATCCCACCTTCACACTTCTAACAAGAGATCGCATCAGGTAATGGGAGGAGGGGGTCTGGCGATCGCAGCCAATTCGCAGATGGAGTTAACAAGTCTCAGGTGAAATAAAGCAGGCGCCCACTTAACCCTTTGCCTTATTATAACCACACTTTAAGGTTAATGGGTTAAACAAGCAATGGCCATCAATAATATGCGTCCGTTAATTAGTGACGTACTGGTTCGCCATAACTAAATGTAGGTTTGCATGTGGCGTAATGTGCATTTCACACTGCGACATTGCAGTTACTACAGCTGAGATTGTCACAAGTCTAGGCCACGGTCTGTGGTTAAATGTTTTTTTTTGTAACACAATATCTGTTAGGCCTGCTTAAAAAACAGCTACAGTTTAATCACAATGATTGAAAATGCGTAAAAAAGCTTTTTATTAAAAAAAAAAAACGTAGGACGTCTTCCTCTTTGCGTTTTATACTTTGCTCGTAAAAAATTCGTATCAAGACTGGTTTTATTTTGTGAACTAATGGGGGCTCCCAAATTGAAACTTTATTTACGCCGGGCGATCAATGAATTGCAGCTAAGCAAATTGTAACAGATTGTTGGCTATGCCACCGTGAATAATTTTATGTAAAATGTTTGAAAAATATCTCAATGAGTCCGGAACGAAAACACAAATATGAACAGCCGTAAACTGTGAAAAATAAAGTTCAATCCAACAATAACTTCATACCGCTTTTATCACAGTTCCTTCTCCGGGTGCTATAACAATCTATTGATATATTCCGCTTACAAATAAAATTATATCGACAGCCACCATTTCGAAACAGAATAATCAGATATGCCTGTGTGAGACCAACATTATAAACTAATTTTACCGGGCTGTAAACAGATTAGCTGTAAGCAGAACATTTTTGAGACGTAATTCCTTTCTGCTGTTTACAGGGTTTCACTTTGTCCGACAGTAAGAGTGCCCTCTACCGCTCCTTCACACTGCCTCCGAGCGCAATGAATGCAATGTTCGCAGCTGCCAAAAAGTAGATGTTCTGCTCAGGTACATTAAACAACCTGTTTACGTGGACAAAACCTGACTTTTAAGATAAGATTGAACGGGATTTTTATGAATATGGCTCTCTGATGCAACTATAAATACATACAAGTGCAACTGCTTCATTTCATAAGAGAAAACCACGCCAATGTCTTGGCGATTCTTGGTCCTAAACATACATATAAAACACACACTCACACACACACACACACTGCTTTCAAAGCAGACTGAAGGATACTGACAGCTAAGAGGAATTTCTCAAAAACGTATTTACAAATCCATCGTAGGACATGTATTAGGCAAAGTCTATTATTATAATCTCATGATTATTTTTTTATTGTTGTTGTTGTTTATGGCACTAATGAATGCGGTTGTGACATCGTTTATTTTCTCACGTATTTTCCTCATTGAATTATAAGTTCTCTTTGGAATGATTTCCCCTCGTTAAAAACAGCCAAGCCTGGGCGCTACAGTTATCAAAATTATACAACCGCCCCTTCACGTTTCGTAATACAATACGCTACTGATTTATCTGACCTATTTCACTTTCGGAGAAAGAGTTGCATTTTAAGAACGTTTAACAATAATTTTTTATGTTTTACGTGATTTCAATGCATTTCATTTTGATACTAACAGTTACTTAAGTCTTTGGCCTGTACTACATCTGGAAAAGTATGTAATGTACTGGAACGCTTGACTACACATCAAATTAAATAATAAAACAAAAGCTATTTATATCGTGGACATTTACACGTACTGATATATTCGTTTAATACATCTAGCGTGTTTTATCTTTTGACCAATGATTTAGAGACACTACTCTGTTTGGTGACGCTGCTTAAATTTCAAGGAATTTTGTTTTACAATAACAAACAATTTTCTGTGGAAACTACGAATATATTGTCACTTTAATCAGCGCGATATTTGAAAAATATTTGACGAAACGTTTTGTTCGATTCAATCACGGCTTATGTCGGAGAAAAAAATCAGAAAACGCATATAAAATTTCAAAAAGAAAATATATTTACAACCAGTGCTTATGTAAAAAGAAAATACATAAAATGGCTTATTTTCAAACTGTGTGCTTTTCCTTTTACAGATTGCAGACTCAATTGGACGCGAGCGTTCGTTTTTATTACCAGATTTTTAGGCACACAAATGGGAAAGCCGCTTCTATCATTAAGTAGATTTGTCTCCCAGATCGGTGCATTACCTAATGGAATTTACATTTGAAAATATTTCAAATGAGGAAAATAACTATTAAAAAAACTAAATAAACACACATATATTGCTGCTTAAATATATCAGAATGTTCGTACCTCATGAGTAAAACTGAAAGGCCAGTAAAACATATTTAGACACATTTAAAATCTACACATCTGAGTATTACACCAATTCGTCATTCCTTAAAAATGATTTACGCAAAAAGAAAGATACATTTTTTTCATTCTATCCACAGATGCTTTAAAATAAAACAGATTGATATTAATAATAACAATAAAATTATTATTATTACCATTATTGTTATTTCGTTTATGACGTTAATTCCAAGTTATTTTCAAAGTAATAACAATGCAATGAAATCTCAGGTACTGGCTATGTAACAAACTCTTAACTTTTAATTTTCGGTGTTGACCCTCACTGTTGTTAATGTCACTTCGAAATGTATATATGAATTTTACAAAAATGGTGGGAAATACTTTGCTATAATGCAGCTTCTTTGGGGTTGAAAATATCTGGGCATTTGCCATCCGAACTGGAAAATGTACATTTTACTTTAAGTGTTAAAACTTCATAAAATTCAGAAAAACTAAAATACAATTTTGTTTTTTTCCGCTTTTTAAAAATTAAATCAGATGTATCCAAGACTATGTATGTGATGTTATTAGCTGGATTTTAAATATAAAAAACTATTCTAACTTCATGAGTGGGCACAAAAACTAATTTCAATCATTTTAAACCAAAATATTATGACAAACATTTTATGTACCTTTCAGTCTTAATTTAGCTCTGTCGTGTTTGCATTTTCAAATTAATTTATCATAAATTGCATAGACTAGCATGATAAAGAGATAAAGACAGACTCCTATCCTGTTGTATCCCATGATCCATCAGTCAAGTACCAAAGCCTCGGTTGTGCTCGACACGTAACAATCACTGACAAAAATACACCTAAAATGACAGGTTAAAAAACAAACGTGATGGATCATCAAAAGAGAGTGTGTGTCTTAAATAAGGACGGCGAAGGAAAAGACCTCATGTCCAGGTATGTGGCAAGATGCCTTCAAACGAAAGGAAGATGGTAGCTGACCATGCTGGCATCCTTTGCTGCTCGTGCACATGACACATGCGCTGCATCCAGGAGCGGCGTGGAGAAAGAGTGTCTTAAAAGCACCTGCAGAACTCTCTGGTTCACTGGGGCCCGAAAGCAGTTCTCCATTCACTTCGCTGGGGGATGATCGCACACCTGATCTAGCCTTGTTTCTATGAAGGTTTTGCGCTTCAGTTTTTTATTGTATTTTAATTTTCACTCCAAGAGCCATTTGCGGCAAGTGTTTGTAACTGACGGAGAGCTGAGACGGGGGGGGGGGTTAGGGGGCGTTGGGTCAGGGTGAGTCTGGTGGCACCAGGGGGCCGTCAATCCTCCGACGTAACGTCGATGTGCTCTGGGCTGCCCTGTTGGGTGGCCACGCGCCACCGGCTCACGTGTTGGCTGCCCTTGCGCTTCTGCTGGGAGTCGGGAGATTCCTCCTCCAGCTTCTGCCGCTTGTGCTTGGTCCTTCGGTTCTGGAACCAGACCTTCACCTACGTGGAGGGGGGGGTGGGGGTGGGCACCTGGTTAGGCACGTGCATCCCAGCCCGCCTAACATAGACCTCTCTCTGGTCTTCCATACATATTCACATAAATGGCCAATTGTACCAATCAAAGCTAAAAATATTGCTTTTTGAGGTCTGAATGATTCTCATCGAAACCATCTACAAACCAAGCTGTCAATGTCATCTGCCCATGAAGAGAAAGTGCATGCCAATCAGAGTCACTCTCACTGACATACAGCCACAGGACATGATGATCAGTGTTAGGTGAGGTTTTCAATTTTAAACATTACTATGTCATTGTTTTGTTACTATTTTGGGTTTCGGGTTTGATTATTTTATTGCTTGAACCTTGACCTGCTATTGTAAACTAAAACCATTCAGGCTTTGTGGTGAGTGGGTTCGAACATTTACCACTTCATGTGAAAGGAAACTGCCTTTTTATGGCCCCTAGGCAAAGCTTTACTTGGGAGGGCCCCCCTACCAAGAAAACTGATGATCATGAATCCATGTGACACTCATGTCCTGGCTAGAGGAGAAGTACAGTTATCTGTTTTACTCTCCATATGAGTAAATATCAAACGTCTGCCCATGAGAAAAAAAGGCTTCTTTAAAAGCACAAAGGCAATTTTTCAATCTCTCTGCCAAGCCCTGCTTTGCCTAAGGCTTCCTGTTATGTTCTGTGGTAAAAAAAAAAGAGTTAATTATGTTTATCTTCAGAGAAAATCTCCTTTTATATTAAGTTCTTTCCTGGTGATTTTGTAGTTCATATTTAGATAACTGAACCCTTTACAAAACAATTTGTAGGTAACGATACAAGCGTACAAGGTAACGATACAAGGCCAAAAACAAGCTTGACAGGCTTAACATGTATGGGAAACATCTGAGAATGGCTCGCCGTGAATGTGGCATGTGCTACAGGCAGGAACAGCTCCATATGACCGCTACATCCTTCCGTGTAATCACCGGCTTCACGAAAACGTGCAAGGGTGCGCATCCCATACAATGACGGAGGTTAGCGCTGGCCTAACATGATACGATGCATCGTTAAACTAACATCCTAAAACCGTCATACTTTGTAAGTACCGTACTAGTTTGAACCACGTTGGTAGTTCAACAATGGTCCCAGATCGGTTGGACTTTCACAGTGGGAAGCATGCAAGAACTCACAAACTTCATGATATTATTCTTAAGTATGACAGCTGTGATGATAGCACATTATTAATGTATTATTTAGGTTATATATATTGTAATCCTATAACAGCAATATTATCAATTCATTAATAATGATAGTGTGAAAATAATAATATGATACTCTTCTTTCAGAGGAAAAAGACCTATCAGCTATTGCATTGCATTTAATGAAATAGGCTCTATCTGTAATGACATTTATTTTATTTTATTTTATTCACACTATAAACACTTGTAAATTTCTGGTCCGACATTGCTGGCTGCACTGCGTCCGCGGCTCATTGGGCTGGATGGGTGTGCGTGATCCCCCACCATGACGGACGTACCTTCTTGCTTACACAGCCAGTGGTGATGTGTTTTATGTTGTTTTTCATCTTTCTCATAATGGCAACAAAAGCTCTCAGCGATTAAGTATTGATTCATGATCATGATTTTAACCCATTAATTTCCCCATGTTTTATTTACCTTCCCCCATGTTCTTTTTCATTTGATGCTGTGTGTGTGTGTGTGTATAATCATTGCAATGTACACATGCACAATAATCACATTGCATTTGTCGGCACTGGTCTACGTCTGTTGTCAGCTCACAGCAACACCACCGACGTCTCTGACACACTCTTTTGGTAGATGATAAGTTCTATTTATCAAATAGTTTATTTGGGGTAATTTAATCTCCTTTTTTCTTTTAGAAATGTCACAATATTACTCGTGGAAATTTTACATATCGCAATGTGATATTGACACATGACATTGTGTAAAATATATTTCTATATGTAATGCATTCTACTATATGACAATCAAACGTAAGTAAACAACATCCTCTGTAATCATCCCAAACTCATGAACAGAGAAATACATAAAAGAATCCTTATAACTACATTTTTAAAGCACTTGATATCATATGTCTTTGTACAGCAAGATTATTGAATGTTTTCTGCTTACTCAAATGGTAACTGCTCTCCTGCGACTGCATATTACACCATAGATGATGCAAATAGGCTTGAGAGCTGTAGTCTGAACGCCACAACTTAACGACGAATGTCGTCTGCGAATGTTCTTTTGAAATATGATTTTGGGAAACAACTGTGTTGCTTAATGAAAGTCCGTACCATGTAAGTTACCAAAATAGTTACTTTGAATAGTTCAAAATATGGTTTTGGGAAACACTTGCATCACAACTGTATAGTTGCTTTTGGGAAGCGCACCCCCCATGCGGCTCGTTAAGAGCCGGCTGCCTCCTGTGTTACTGGCCGCTACTGAATGGCCATATAACTATGACAGATAATGACCATTTAACAATAACCTGTTTTATCACTGGAAAATGCATCCCTAGATTTCCTAAGGGCTGATTTGGCATCTGTGGCTTCATTACATTTACACAGAAATCAGGGCCAGACAGTCCCGGTGAGTAACTGGGCCTTGCTCAGGTGACCTACTGTGAAATCACTCTGCTCACCCCGAGATTTGAACCTGTGACCTTCCGATGACAGTGATGGCGCCCTGACCCACAGCGCCCCCCAGCCCTGGCCGGCACATCCCGTCCTCACCTGCGTCTCCGTCAGGCACAGGCCGTTGGCCAGCTGCTTGCGCTCCGCTCCCACCACATAGTGGTTCTTCTCGAAGGCGCGCTCCAGCCTCAGGAGCTGCGAAGGTGAGAAAGCCGTCCGGATGCGCTTGGGCTTGCGGGAGAAGGGGCCATGCAGGAGCAGGTTCTCAGGACTGCTGTCCTCACCTGGGAATGGGGGCCAGGGGGTGGGGGAAACACAGCTTTTAGGATGACAGACAGGAATGAAGCAACTTTCTGGGGCTGATGGGTGTGCATCTGCGTGTTTTTGTGGGGAGGGGGTCAGTCTTGGCAGGTGATGGTTGGTTTCATTTGGGAGGGTGCCTCATCACGCTATTCACCCTCACATCCTGTCACTTCCTATAGCATCGGTCGGCCTTTCCTTCCAGCTCGTGCTCCCACCAGCGCGGAAACACGCTCCGCATTTCGCAGACGTGCCGAGTGGAGGGTTTGGGAGCGCCATTCTCCCCGTGGCGATTCTGCCATGTTTAATTGACACTCCGATATTGATTCAGAGACTCTGCCAAAGCTGTTGCGCCAGTTAAAGCGTGAGCACAATTTTTGTGGTTTACTGGTTCAAGAAAAGGCTGTCAGCTGCATTTCTTTTCTCTTCCCTCCTCCCTCGCTGAGGGAAATTCATTTCCATTTGGAGAGTGAATCACCACCAGTCACCGAAGCGATACAGAATGCCTATTTAATAGATCCTTTATCTGATATACGTTAATACAGGTTTTATCTCTGCATGTGAAGTGTTTAATTTACAAGTCAATTGACATCATGAGCGGGTGGCGCTTCATGAAAGGATACCTTGACCCCACTCGAGGGTGGCAGTCCCTCCTGTTGCTGTGATTCAAGTGACACATTAAAGTCACCTCGGGAGAGCGGGGTGAGGGGGAAGCGGCCTTTGAACTCCGGAATTAAAATGTTTCTTTGTCGGACGTAACATCCCCACGGAGTTAATCTGTGTAAGATTTAAACACGAGCTAAGACCTTTACAAATACCCACTTAAAAAAACAACGTGGGCAGAGAGGGAAAACACAAAATCTTTTCAGCTCAAATAGCAGGGATTAATGTCGAGGGATGAAGCAGGATATGTAGTAAAAGCACTGTGATAAGCATGCATAAAACTGCGTGTTCACACCACCAAACGCCTCGTGCTTTTTTCCCTCTATCACTAGAACGATGTTGATATCCAGCGCCTCACATCCACGGCCGCTGTTTTTACTTGCTCATACCTACGAATGGAATTGAAGGAGATTTATTGCCTTTGGGCAAAGGGAAACAAACCTCTTTTTTGTACGACGAAAAATTCTATACGCAAACAGGGCTTTGCCCTCCGTTAAATGAGTTATGGCTGGCGAGGCAGCTGCCTAGGTTCCATTGGGATCCATTCCATTGGGATCCATTCCACTGGGATTGTTAATCGAGGAAGGGACACGGAAGCTGTCAGAAACACCATAAAGATTTATGATTATGAGTCCAACAGAACGTATCCACGAGGCACTGTATGTTAAAGCTGGCCACTGCTTCCTGATCTGACAAATTACATCTCTTTATAAGTTTTCAAAACAAAGACTTTCTTAATGGCAGTTCTTTAATGGGGGCCCTGTTTTGCAATCCTTAAAATGTGAAGTAATCCATGTATCAGGCCCTCCCTCATAAAATGTGATTTATGCTTCCATAGAATTCCAGGAGGTATTGATTGGACAGGTCTGTCACACTGTAACACATGTTTTTACAGTGTGGCTCACAGTTTTTAACCCTAAAACATTAATGGTTAACTCCTTGGTTATGCCCCGTTCAACCTGACCAGCTGCTTCTCCTTTGACCGCTTGCCACTGGACCTCATTCCCCGTTCATTCATTCCTCAAACTTTAGCGACACGTTCCCGCAGGGCCAGAGTCAGACTTTTCCATGGGGCAACATCATGAAGTGATTTGTATACTGCTGTTTGGTCTATGCCAGTGTGTACGTACGTTTTGACATCGATTTCAGTTCGCTGTGACATCCCTACGTAAATCATTTGGGCTGGAAAAAATGCAAAAACGATTGTATTGAGGGGCCTGATATGCAGTTAAGCAAATCAAAATTAATGTGCTAATGTCTGAATTCATTCAGCGCCATGCAGTAGTAAAATCCTGGTGAATTTTTTGCGCGCCCCGGTGACATCTGGGCAACCAGTGCGAGTGCCGTTTATTAAAATAATACATAAAAAAATAAAATATTTTACATAAGCAAATACATCTATAAATGTAGAGCCATGACATGAGGTTTGCCTTCAGCCCAGAACTGACCTCAAATCACGTTCACGCAAAACTCCCTGAATTACAGCAATGGGACAGTGGGCGCGTGGTACGTGCCAGGGGACCAAGATACGTAAATCAGCCAATCAATCAAATGTCTCTTTTTGTGGTGCCATTCGGAGGCCACAACTGCCGTACGACATAATGAGAAATCAAAGACCAGCAACTGGCCAATAAATTAAATTTGAGGGAAGCTACAAAATGCTCATCAGCTTTAGTAATACCGAGAAATGCTTTAAAAATATTGTCAAGTTTAACGCAAATTAGGATTTGATGTCTGAACTGAAATGGTGATTAGACAAGTCAATGCAAAAACTGCACAGGCTGGAAAATACTTCTTCATATGCCTGTGACTATAGCAAACAGCAGGACATTTTAAATATTTTAATTGTATGACAGTAAGTAACCTGGTAAACACTGTACTCTAGACCTTATAATTCTGGTTAAATATATAAACATATAACACCCTCCATGTCAGAGAAAACAACAGTAAAAATAGCTCCACATTCAGTACAATCAAGCTGTAAATTGTCTGGATGCGCATCTTGCAGTTTAATGAACTTTTAATTAATGTTTTTAAAACTTCAATTTAGACATACATCAAGACAATGAGATAATTACCAATATCTAGTGCCAGCTAAATCTACCAAGGCACGGCATGTCAAAATGATTAAAAAAATAATAATGATATAAAAATAAAGTGTGCCTTCTCATTGCAGAAACATCGTTACAGCAGAAGGGTTCCTGAATACTTTTCTTTTGTTTCATTATAGCTTAAATTGAGCATAAGAACCTGGATATTATGCAGACAAAAATGTCTTATGATTAAACAGAAAAACAACTCGGAAAACGCTGGTAATTGTTCCCGAGTACACCACATAAGCTGGGATTCCTGCCTGGTTAGCCCATCTTTTAATCTTTAAGGTAATAGAGGACACGCAGTTAAATGCCTTTTAAATATTAAAACTTCATCTCCACAACGGCCCGCCCCCCTCCCGCATTTCGGCAAGCTTCACAGAGAGCTGCAAACAAAGACCCGTATTTATCAGTAATCTGCACCAGTGCGAAATCTGCACCGCTTTGTTTTTCTCGAAGGAGTAAAAGCACAAAAAAGAGAAACTTTACATTAAAGTGCACCTTACGGCTTATTTAGGTGGAGGGAGAAAGACAGAGGTCACACATGATGAATCTGCACCAAAGTATACCAGACTTTCACATGGGGGTGTCTCTTTAGAGGAAACAGCTAAGGAGAATAACCATCCATCCATCCATCTTCTATATTCGGCTGTCCTGTGCTGGAGGAAAACCAATGAATCTGAACAAAGTTATGAGATTTTTGTTCAGTTTACAGGGAGAAGACATTTGTATCATGGCCCTGAAAGAGTCCTTTGTCATTTTAAGGCAAAAGCTTTTCCATTCTGTACCTGTGTGAAGGCCAGGTTACACAATTAGTTTGAGAACTTCAGTGAGGACATCTCAGGGGCATTCAGTCAACAACTGATACAACATGTACGGACGGGGGGGGGGGGGGGGGGGGGGGGGGGGGGGGGGGGGGGGGGGGGGGGGGGGGGGGGGGGGGGGGGGGGGG
>JAODKC010000002.1:20504480-20515557 GCA_026777985.1 Mormyrops attenuatus
CCCCCCCCCCACCCCCCCCCCCCCCCCCTCCCCACCCCCGCGGCGCCGGGGGGGGGGGGGGCCCGCCCGCGGGGCTTGGGATTGAGCAGATCAGAGTCTCAGACACCCCAGGACAGGCACTCCTTTCACATGAATTAATCGTGGCTCTGGGCTACCAGAAAAGCCCCCCTTTGCCCAAGCCCATTCAGGACCCACTCTGCGGAAGCCCATGTGAACGACGTAGGCCAGAGATCCTTTAGGATCCCACAGTGGCCAAGTCCCCACCCCTCTTGTCCCTGCTGGCCAATCCCGTGGCACATAATTAATAGCTTTCACTTCAGCTTTTTGCCCCTTTGCTTTTGATTCAAATGGCCATTAACGTCTATTAATTTTGCCTCTGGCAATTAATTATAGATTGTGTGGCGCTGAAAGGAGGCATTAATCAGTTGGAGTTTTTGTAGGCACTCGAGGTGTGAAGCCGAGTTAAAAAGTGATTATTGTTCCCCTGCCTGGAACCAGCTAACTGATGTTAAGTCCTCGTACAAAGGGAAAGGCTTAATCAACTAGTGTTGGCTATTTTACTGGTCATAAAAAGGCATAGACAAAGAGATTAGAAGCAAAGCGTTGTCATCCATTCTCACACACATTAGGGCACGGGAAATGTGCACAGTGCTGAACTCTACTTAAAGCTGGACGTCCCACAGAGACCAGGACCATTATTGAATTTTCCCCGATGCCCAAAGCCGCGGAAAAGACCCAGAGCACTCAAAATGAGCAAAATTGAACTTTCCTAGAATCGTACACACAAAAGGAGATTTCCCCTTAAAAAGGCAAAATGTGTGACCCATGGTTTTTGGCTAACCGTTCCACAAAAGCTGGTCACGCAAAAAAAACCATGCATTTATGTCATAATGATGAAGATCTCCTTTATCTTGTGTGTTAAATGGCTGCTGAACACATGAAATTAGGTAGGTCACTTTTTTTCACTATGGACAGTTACTTTCATGTTTGAAAATGGACATGGTCAAAAACAGCAATTATACATTAATGCAAAACTATTAAGATGTGGCTACACATAGTCCCAAGTGACATAGAACAAGCAAACTTATTCATTCACACTGTGGTGCATGAAGATGAACCTGCATATTTCTACAATATCTACAATATCAACATCAAAATTTTTACCAAGGACTAACCTTGCTATTACTACAATCAAATAAATTCTGAATATTTTCATACGAACAATGCCCTCTAGTGGACCCTGCCACTACATAATTAAACAAGGTTATCGGAACCAGTGAGCCGCCGTCAAGTGAGAACTTATCCGCGAAATAACGTGTGTCCATCTGTTAACGAAGATCTGCATTTCGCTTCATCCTATGATCAGTGTACGTCTTCCTGAACTCATACATTTCTTAAGTGTTAACCCAAGCAGCAAAACAATAATTGAACCTGCATTATATTTATTAAGAGTGCAATAAACAATTAAAAACTGGCAATCATTATTATCATTAGGTAGTTCTTATCTTCAATTCAATATTAGACGCGGGGCCCAGAACAATAACACCGCAATATTTAGTGAATACTGACCTCTTAATTTAATGCGGGAAAACTACTTAAAAGCTCCTCAGCATTTTTATTAAAATAAATAAATAAAACAAAAATACACTGATTTAAAGCAAATAAATAAAAATAGAAATTGTCATTAAAAAAGACAAAATTCTATTGATCCGTTATCTACAAAACTAAGTTCTAACTAAACTGATTCAAAGTACCTAATTGTATTTATAAGTACGAAAGTACTAATAATTATTTAGCTAGCTAAAACTGAGTTTTAGGACCAATTAGGCCTACATTAAAGTATCTACAGAACGATCAACTCCAACACGATCAGTTAAATGTGTCAGGTATTATGGATAGGGACTTAAATTTGTATCGTGATATTAACATACATGTTTCTAAATGTAAAATATTTTATTTTCAGGACAAACACCGTTGCATTAATTGTGTCAATGTTTAATTGCCTAAGTATATATATGGCCTGCAGGGAATCGGTGTAGCTGGTGCATTCTGAAAATAGTATCGTAAAAATAGTCGTAGTATAATTTATGCTCCAAATCATTCAGAATTTTCGGGCATGGTCCTAACGTCTTGCATCTACACATCTTCATTTTCTCGTCTCCAGCTCATACATGTCAATTAGTCGTGAGAATGTCAACGATACCGAAGCCGTAAGTTGGCTTTTTGCTTTCACACACCTGCATTGCTGGGAATTCAATATCGTGTTAAGTGAGGTTTGCGATCGCTTCGGGCAAGTTCCCCACTCGCTGAGACCGTGCCCGAAAGTGGTCCTCACGCCCAGATGTATGGAGATGATCAAGGTTATCTCTTCCATATCCTAAAATGAACAGTGGGGGAAATATGTGCTACTCAACACTTCTCCTATCTCCCGACACACCGCAGAGACACGACACCCAGTCAAGCAAGGTTTTCTCCGACCTTTTACACAAATGACCTCTATTGTGGGTAAAATCGTTAGTTTCATTATGGCGGGCGAAAACATACTCAGGACGTAACACTCAACACTTTGGTCCTTCCGAGGCAATTAGTAATAGCAAAGTGGGTGTCTAAGTAGCACGTCGTAATTCTTTTTGGAGGTGTCACGTTTTTAAAATTGTCGCTTTCAACTGCCTCGTGTTATCTAAAATGTAAATTCTAATTAAATAAATAAACAAATAAATCTGCATCCTAATCTTATAAATAACCTTCTCAATTCTTAATGATGTTGCGGAAAATATCGTAAATAAAATGATCAGGTTAATTTATTTTGTTTATCCATGCGAAATTATTGCGTGCAGATCAGTGTGTGTGTATATTTATATATACACACACACACACGGACTGGGTAACCCACATTTACCAATGTGTGTGTGTGTGTGTGTTCAATACCAGGTGAAATGAAACAATCGGGTCACCCGGATCAGGCTGTAGTACCATGTCGTCTACTGTTCATTAAGACCCATTGCGACATTTAACTTTAAAATGAAAAAAACATCAATATTTCAAAATATAATTTTAAATTGAAAAACAAATAATTTGTTGCTGATTCAAGCAATAATGCGTGATGCTATTAGGCCTAATTTAAAAGATTTTGTAAGCTATGTAATATTTTAAAATATTGTTCAAGCGACGAAAGAAAACCCATTTTGCTATAAAGAGTACATTGCCAAGTAAGTATATATTTTGAAATCATTGTTGTTTATTTAAATTCTTCTGAAAAGTTCGTCGTTAGTGTTCAATGTGAATGTGTCTTAACACATTAGAGTATAAAACGGCGCGTTGCCAAATATATTTTTTAACAAATATAGCCTATTCTAATGTTTAGGCCTTTCGAAACAGCTAGAAGGCGGGATATACCCAGAAGCAATTGGCTTCCCAAACGTGCACGCATATTTACACAGACCGCGTAGTTATTTCTAAGCAGATTTAAAAATGCATTTTTGCTGAAGTACTTGGCTTGCAGTTTTCTAAGTCATACAGTTTAATCACGACAGTTAACGACCCCTCCATATTGTCCGTGATATACGCCATGATAGCGTGACTCACATATTTGTTTACGGTAATTTGTACTAATAAACATCCATCCATGAAATAAGCTGACTCGCCGGTAAGTTTTAGCTGGAAATTAATTAAAAAAAAAAATACAAATGGAACCACCGACAAGCAACTAACGACAACTAAAAAGAAAATACATAACAGAAAAAATACGTGTAAAGCAAGGACGCCAGGATGAGCTACTGTTTACATCGCATGGGATACATTTATCGAGTACAAAAGACAGAATGCCAAAGGAAAAATAGTCCCTGGTTACCTGCAGTAAATATCAATCTTGATGGTGAATCAGCACCACTTTTCAGCGTACATATCGCACGAGTTAAATCTGAGTAGGCCTACCATTAATCGGCCTGTCCTGAACCATTTCTCAGTTCACAGTAATCGATTGCATGTTTTCGCATTCCATGTCATATATTTGGTGCTATTATGAAATATTCGATTAGTTGAACGATTAGTTTCGCAATTAAGGTGACCATTATAATTTCAGTATTTGATTCTACTTCAATCTAGAACGGCAGGGAAATTACGTATAGGAAACAGCAGGAACAATATTAATTATTAAAAATAACTATTGTAATTGATATGTTGTAAGAATATATACAATGTATTTATTTAAAATATATACATAAATAGACAAAAATAGCATAATATTAGTGCGCTATTGCACATTTGAATAGTTTTCAGTATTTTTATTTAATGTGTATAACTTATTCAGCATATTTCCGTTTGTCCATCACATAATATGCTTCAAATCTAATCCTGTGTTTGAGATTATGGAATGATATATTAATGGTTATAATGTAAACGGTACGTTTTTATAACACATTTAGCCTAGATAAAACAGACGTATGTCTCTTTTAGCCACATAAGAATCATGTGGATTCTTATCAACGTGTTACTCAGAATTCATTTATAAAATCAAGCACGAGAAATACCAAAAAAGACTTATTAGAGAAGCATTTTATTGAAGAAGAAAACATATTTGTGTCGCTCCACATAGTGGAGTTCCATCAAATTAGCTGGTTTACAGTATAACACAACTTTCTTGCTTAACAAGAATACTCGTGAAACCGCGCATAGCATTACGGCATCTTATCTCTGAATTTTCGTTACGGAGACCAGGAGCTGCTGTCTCGTTTAGACGCGCCCTGTTTGGTGTCGCTGGTCTGCGGGGAGCCGGCGGTCTTGTCGTCGTCCTCCTGGGTCTTTCTCCACCTCGTCCTCCGGTTTTGGAACCACACTTTGACCTGCGTCTCAGAGAGCTGCAGCGCGGACGCCAGCAGCACCTTCTCCGTCCCTGTCATGTAGCGCTGCTTGCTGAAAACTTCTTCCAGCTTCTTCAGCTGCTCGTCTGTAAAGATGGTCCGGATCCGCCTACAGGTTCTCCGCACGTAATTCCTCCTAGATATTAATTTCCCGCAGGAAGCAGTGTATCCTAAAAGATGGCAAAAGCAGATTATTGCAACGATCCCGTTTCATAATATCTGCATTGACAAGTTTGTTAGAAGCTTCTCTTACCGTTGTTATAATGAAGGTCGCTGTTCTCGTCCTGCGGCTGGCAACTCGTGTAAAAATGCGGATAAGGCGTGTTGGTAGTTGAGTAACCAGCTGGAGGCCACATGGGCAAGGCGGTCGCTACTGTGTGCATGGGCGCCCACTGCGTCGCCATGCTCTGCGGGGTGGGTTCCGGGCTTCGCCGGGAGAGGATCGCCTCGATGCTGAATGAGCTTTTCCTGACCCCGCTCGTCCCCTGGGCTTTGCTGTTCATCTCGCCGTACGGCTGATGCGTCGGCGACACGTAGGCTGACCAGCTCAACTGCGCAGTATCCATTGCCGCTCGCTATAATTTCTCCCCCGTCTTGCTCCTATGAGGGTTTCTGAGTGTCGCAGGCTCTAGTGACTAGGGATTTATACCCCGCTTCACCGGATTGGGTGAAGTGTGCCCCGGGGTGTTGACACAATGAAGGCGAGAATTCCCTTTGAAGAGATTAGAGTTAAATGTAGCTTGATGAGGGTCCCGGTTAAGGTTAGAGGCTGCTAATGGATCAACTACGACCCGATAAATTCCCAATAATGGCTTCTGAGGTTTTACTGCCCGTGAGCTGACGAAGTGACAAATATCCTCAATCAATCTAAATGCAAAACCATAATCGGCCACAAAAGGGTTTTCTCCGAACTATTATATTTCGCATAATGCGAGCAATCAAATCAAAATTACCGGGCAGTTTCGACAAACGCCCATAATTAAGATTCACGTTTTTGCTTGCATCGGAATGCTTTATCTTTGGCCAAGCAACTTACAATTCTTTTAAAGTATCGAATGGGCTACTCCCATTACGGTTGGTATTGCTACTCAGCCGCTTAAAATGAAATACAATATATCAATGGAAAGAAACACATTCAAGTAAAACCGTTTAGAAGTACGCATAGTGGTAAACTATGTAGGCCTATATCAGCGTTATTTGACATTACATGATTTTCACAATAACTTATAACATTTGATTAGTATAGTATGCCATGTGAAATCGAAACGAAATTTCGATGGCATGTAATGGTCGTATGTGATTACTGATACAATGCGTATGTCTCTTTTAATTTTATTTATGAATGGCTACAAATCTGAAGGTAAAGTCACAGCTATTGTTGACTTTTTTCACCTGAGCCCTGTCACGAAAGAGGTAATAAAGTATGTCAGCGTTACTGGTATTCACCACTGAGCTTATTTCACGATGAGTTTTTCACGATTTATTACTACCGGAGATTTTTACTAGACTGGGATTGGGTCAGATGCGTGGACGGCAAAACAGCAACAGCGGAGCGCTAATTTGTTTAATCAGCCAAACCCCTTATGCGAGGCTTACTACGTTTGTCTTGGCAAGAGGACAGTCCATTACTGGTTATTTTTCACCAAGACTCAAAACAAGTAATTTCATGGCCAAGCACTGCCGCAATCGAATTCAAACTAATTGTACGTGGAAATAAAGTAGTAGTAGTTAAACAGGAGAAATAGGGAACTCAATAGGAAGCATATACATGCACTGAGCTATCAATGCAACTAACTACTTAAAATATAGAAAACAATTATATATTTAATTTTAGATCCAACGAATAATTGGTGTAACTTCTAGTAGTGGTAACTCATTTGGTTAAGAACTCCACAAATATAGAGGCCTGGATGCATTCCGGGTTCAAAAGGCTCTTAAAAGCGCCAATTCACGGCTTCTTCCGAGGGACTGTTAACATTTAAGTCACACTTGAAATAATAGGATACGGGATTATTTTAAGCACCTGTAGTTTTGCACATTTAACATATGAAAGCCCTTTAATAGTGACGGGTTTCAAACTTTCAAGTTTCTCAGTTCTACACAGAAACACACGAAATAAGCCTTATATCGAGGTCGCATGGGTAGAGGAGACATGAACAGCTACTCAGCTGCTCTTACATACAGTATGTATATGTGAAAACTGTCGGGGCACTCTAACATGATTATTTGCCCATAAGTATCATTTTCAATTAATTAAAATAAAACGGTAAAGAACAACTGCCTGGAGATTGCATTAGTGCGCCATCTGGCGGAGAGACGTCAGTGAATCAACACGTTGCACGTAAAGTCACATAATAATAATAATAATAATAATAATAATAATAATAATAATAGTAATAAAATAATAATAAAAGAATAATGAAATAATTACTTTTAATAATCCCCGCGGGGAAATTGTCTTTACGCCTCCCTCAACTTGCTCTTTGTAAGCAAGCTGTCCGCGAAGGGCAGGCAGCAAAAGCAAAATATAAAAAGGCGCTAATTACTTTATGAATCATTTATATAGAGATATTATATATTTCCATTTATTAGTGATTCATAATGTAATACAATTATAGTAATGGATGTGTAATTATTCAGAATTTTGACATTAACCCTAAGGAAATTTTAACCTCTTTCCCACAAGAGTGATATTCTACTAAAAGTTAGTCACCTCAATGGAGTCTCCGCCCCGGTTCTCGTGTCTATGTAGGGTTATCACCCCCAGAGTCCAAAAACATGTTGGGGTGGAGCAGTGTGCGAAATACCCATCAATATTCGGGGGGGGTCCCCATCTCCCTATTGTTGCGTAATACCGATCTTGAGACCCCGTTAAAATTTTGCTTTTGAGGCTTTCGGGGGGTCTCATGGGTTAATCAGTGTGTGTCGGACCCCCCCGTATTTCGCACACTGGGGTGGATTTGCTAAATTCTGTGTGTGTTAATTATGAGTTTGCCCCGCCCTGTTTTGCAGCCGTTGTGTCCGGGATAGGCTCTGCACCCCCACGGGTATAGAAAAAGTATGATAGAATGAATGTTGTGGGGGTTTTCGGAGAAATGCCTCATCTTATTAGCACACGGGCGCCACCTGCAGGTCTCTGCATTTTGCCAGTCGCCTGCAGTGAGATATATCATTCTAATTGAAAGGAACTACCGATGAAGACGCAAAGATATTTTTGTTAAAAAATGTTTAATACAGCACTGAGAGGAAGACGGCAGACCATGCACGAAATATGTTTCCAGACCTTTCGCTTTGTATAAATAGTGTGCAAATAGAGCAGTGGAAACACTGAACTGTCTTTAACTGTATTGATGTCACCTGATATCTATGGGGGGTAACAGAAAAAAAAAAATATATACTAATAACAGCCAGTAAATGAACCCACATGAACCTGAGAGGCAGAGCAGAGCACAAGGTGTTCTGAGAACCTCAAACTCAGCAGTGCTCCCTACAGCTCGCATCAGTTCTGCAACGTCGTTGCACCTCTCAACTGCCATCTTTCAGAAATGAGACAATGGTCTGATGATGCACTGGCGTACCGGGCTGAAACAGTGACGTACCTGTGCCGTGCTCACCAAGTATGTGCAGTTTCTATCTAAGGCTACTAAATAAAATTAGAGTCAAACAAAAAAACCAACACTGTATGGCTACTAGGTCAACATCTCTGCCCATGTCAACTCAGGAAGTTCACCGATTTCAGCCGTAAAGTCCACTCCCTGTAAATCAGTGTGTAACTTGTATTGCAGCTTGTCCACAGTAAAGGGATGTAATTCACATTGGGAATCCCCCAGTCTCTGTGGCACAATGCCTTCCTGATGCCACTTGCCCACGGCCCCAGGTCAGATGATACCGTCATCCTCACCCACCCCAATGGGTGACCAGCATATGGAATCACAACAGTCAGGTATGGGGGTGGGGTGGAATTAGTTGAGCAGACACCAGGGGGTAAGATTCTGGTCACACTCCAGCTCAACATTAACCACTGTGCAAGGGGCGCCGCTGATGGTCAGTTCCTGCTTGGACTCCACCTTGTATTGCAGGTTGGTGAGCCCGCCCTCTGGGTCCACTTTGAACTGCTCCTGTTTCCACGGGAACAGCACAGCGGTCATTAAGGGACAGGAACTTTACATATTGGCGTCTACACAATGAATTCGTCCCTGATTCACAAATTTTGGATGCAAGACAACACCACAAGAAGACAACTAAAAATGAAGTAGTGGAAGTATGACAGTAAAGGATCAGGTGACACGAGGCAGATTCCTTGAGTAGCAAAGGAAAATTCAAAGTTCACAAACGGACGTTTTCAGACCTTTCACAAACATGCAGTGGCTAAAACTTCAACCTGTGAAACTACCATGCAGGTACTGACTGCAATTTACCTGCTTCTGTGCTGCGATCCTCTTCTGGTCCCTCTTTCTCCAAGCTGGGTCATGGATGTGTCGAAAGGTTTTGTAGCCAGTATTTATGCCAGTGGGCCGGAAAAGCTGGAGATGGGGGAAAAAATATCACATGCAACAAATTTAGAGACAGAACTATTTGTCCAGGGGATAAAGCAACCAAGCTGCAAAACCCCTAAGTTCCCTCTGTATTGACCAGTTCAGGTTCAGGTTCAGGTTCAGGTTCAGGATCAGGTTCAGGTTACTTTATTTGTACCTGTAGGTAGATTTTGAGTCATACATCCTACATACACACTTCAACACAGGAACAACTGACAACAAAACAGATTTAAAAACGCTATGATCTATTTATCAGAATGATGGCTGCTGGAACAAAGCTGTCTTTAAATCTTTTCGTTCTACATTTTGGTACCATTAACCTTCGTCCAGAGGGAAGAAACTGAAACTCACTGTGCAGAGGGTGTGAAACATCAAGAATTGAACCAGCCAACCGCTGTAACTGTCTGCTGTACAGGGATGCTGGATTCAACTGTGCTTCACCAATCAGCCTGTTAGACCATTTCACAATCTGACTGAGTGAGTTTCTGTTCTTTACAGATAAATGTCCAAACCATGACACCAAGGAAAAGGATAAAATAGATTCAATAAAACTACGATAAAATAAAATCATCATAGTCTTATCAATGTGGAAACGTGAAAGCCTTCTTAGACATGGGAGTCTCTTCAAATTTTAGTTTTGAATCAATAACTGTTCCCAGATATTTATAGGATTGAACACATTCCACCATCTGACCCTTAATGGAAGTGACCTCCTGTGCATGGGTGCATGTTATAAAGTCAACTGACATATCTTTTGTCATAGATGTGTTTAATTGAAGATAGGAATCATCACACCATTTCACAAAGTCATCCAGGACTGGACCGTGGCTTCTCTCATTATGCTGAAGCAGACTAAAAATAACAGAGTCGTCTGCATACTTTAAAGTTGCCCTGTTTTCATACCTGCTCTGACACATATTCACAGGATGAATAATAAGGGTGAAAGCACGCATCCCTGTGGGGAGCCAGTTGAGGAGCAGACCCGGTTGGACAGGATTCCATTTATCCGGACTCTGAGTCCTGTTTGTTAAGAAATCAAGAATCCAGCCCACAAGAGTTTTACTAAGCTCAAACTGCTCTAAAAGCCTTCTGACTAAAATATTAGGTTGAAACGCATTAAAGGCTGAAGAAAAATCAACAAAGAGTAATCGAGCATGAGAACCTTTCCCCTCCAAATGTTTAACAGTCAGGTTCGACAGGGTCACTGTCAAAAACAGTGTTCGATGTCTGTGATTGTATACGATACTGGTGTTTCCGAACACACCCGGTCAATTCCGAAAACTGTTACATTTGCGCGTGCCATCTCTAAGCGAGTCGTGTTGCTGCGCATGTTTCTCCACATAGTCGATGTCAATCTGGAGGATTAAAAGTTACATCCACCAGGAGAAAGTGTGAGAAATAATTTTGGTTGGCTAAACAGTTTCTGGTCTTACTTGTTTGTATGAGTTTGTGGCCTGAAATGCCACAAGCTATTAAAGATGAACACTGCAGGAAGACAACCAAAGCACCATACATATATATTATATATTAATATATTTTGAACTTTGCAAACCCATTTTGCAATTTAAACAGAAAGAATGAAAATGATTATGTTTGGCTCGTGCAAATCCATCCATCCATCCATTATCTCCCGCTTAATCCGAGGTCGGGTCGCGGGGGCAGCAGTCTAAGCAGGGAAACCCA
>JAODKC010000002.1:20520197-20537157 GCA_026777985.1 Mormyrops attenuatus
TTACCGCTAAGAACGTTGTATAAAAGTTGTTAGGAAAGAGTGCACAGGAAAAGGAAAAGATTGTTAGTGGATTTTTTCTTCTTCTTTTTTTAAAAAAAAAACAAACTTTTTTTTGTAATGGGAGGGGGGGGCTCAAAATAAAATTCTGCTTAGGGCTCCAGTTTGGCCAGGGGCGGCACTGCACTTACACAAACAAATTTTATCTATTACTAATATTTAGATAATATGATGTTTCATATTATCACTCATTTTCAGTATTGTGTTTGGCTTACGCGTCGTCAGTTTCTGTGATCTTTTGATCTTTGCTCCAAAAATATCCCCGTTTAGTTGTTCACGACTAACTCGCGAAAGACCAAAACTGCGAATGTCAAACGCGAAGTAGATAAATTACTGCTCTTGTAAAATATTTTTTTCTTTAAGATCACAGCTTAACTCTCATCATCACTTCTGTCTGTCTCGGGATCTCTGGCTCCAGCGCTCCACCCGCCTCCTCATTTATCACCTAGCCTGCTTTCTTTTATACCACCATATCTGCGCTGTCTAACCGCGATTTCGCACATTTTATCACTATATATGTGCGTACTCCCGGGTGCAGGTAACGAGAAACCAATTCAGCAAAAATAAAAAAAAAAATAAAAAAAAGTCACACTGAACCAGGGAAGAAGAAAAAAAAGGTCACAATTCGTTAACGCACTACCCGTGGCGGAGCAAAACATCCTAATGATAATACACTCGCACACATGCAACCAAGTGAAATTTAAATTCGCACACTATCAATACAAGGTCGCAGTCTAGATCCCTGAGCAATGTCATTTAATAAAGGAAAAAATATATATGCATATTTACTTTCCAGATGGCTCTGAGTGTACTTCATATTTACATAAATTGTAAGAAAAAAATTGTGTAGGCATAATTGTTTAGCTTACTTTAACAGTATAGGTTTGGTTTATGTTGGCCCTCTAAGTCCTTTTCAATGTGTATATATTTATTATTTTTGCATACTTATCTGTCTATGTGTGTCTTGTGAGGAGTCTGCAGTAGCTTTTCATATGAGTGTCTCTGGTTTGTCAGATCCATTGGGTTGGGACAGGGTTACTTGCACGACTGTATGAAGTGCTCTTCCACCGTGGAACACAAAATGACCGTTATTTATCGTATAGGTGACCCCTCTTTCATTCTGAATAACAGGGAGGATTACCAACCGGGGATTCAGTTTGTGTTGCTCATGTTAACATGCTGCGTATGTTAACACATTATGTGCAGCTCATATAAAATATTAAGCTGCAAATTAAGCTGTACTTTTACAGATGCACCTACATTATGTATATGAATTTATGTGAATTAAATTCCATTTTAATTCTACTTCCTTATATTCAAATCCCGATTCTGCATTCTGTTTTCAACCAATTTTATAAACCGAACTGGAATTTCAAGCAGATCCCCAATTCTATTCTGAATGGTGCACAACCTGGGTGGCACGGCGGCAGTGGTTAGCACTGCTGCCTCACAGCAAGAAGGTCCTGGGTTTGGGTGTAGGTCCTTTCTGTGCACAGGGCAGTGTTTGATGAGTCTGAATTGGCCCTGTGTGTGTGTGTGTGTGTGTGTGTGTGTGTGCCCTGTGGTATATGTTGGCGACTGCCCAAGGTTGGTTCCTGCCTGCACCCCCTTGTTCCAGGGATAGGCTCCGAGACCCAAGTTGGGATTAAGTGGCTACGGGGACGGATGGTGCACAATCCTGTCACGTAGTCAACTTGTATACAGGTGTTAAAACGACAAGCCCTTTTCACACTAATTTGTAGCCTACAACACACTTTCATATTGCAACATTTAACTATTACTAGTGTCCATCATCATTAGAAGAGGGTTAGTGTGTTTTGTTATGTATTTCGGGTGACCTCCGTCTCCGTGACAGAATGGCAGGCGAACGTTCAAATGAGGAATAACTTGAATGGATTGGAGCACTTAGAAATTGACGAGTGCGATTACGAGCTGTGGCCTGTACTACGAAGTGGGGTTACTGGCTTATCTGGGTAACTTGTCGGATTTAAGGTACCACAGTTTAAATGGACTTCATATTTGTTCACTTACATTTTGCCTTAAATCCGACAACTTACCCCGAAAAGCCAGTAACCCCGCTTTGTAGTACGGGCCACAGCTTTAGTTAGGATTTGAAAAACACTCGTAATTAACAACTGATCTAAAGCATGAGATAAACTGCTTAGTGTTACAGAGCTTTCCGGAAATGCACCCCCGGCCTTTTTCCTTTGTAAATAATTTTGGGGAAAAAGTACACCTTCGGGAACATAATCAGCCTTTTTTTCTGGAAAATGTCCAGACAGGTTGAGTTTCAACATAATAACAAAGACCAATATTTAAGACTTGCAAAAAAGTTAATATGGAAACTATGAAACTTGCTGGAAATGAATGGAAATGGGGCTTCATTTCAGTGCATAACTCTGTCTTACTTTCTCAATAAGTATGTCAGACTGCCAGTTTTCATACACTCCAAAAGCATCACAGCTTGAAATGCTAGCGCACAAAATGAAGTATTTACTAAGAAGTCAGACATGTCATTGCCAGTATGTACAAGCAAACCACAATTGTTAGTGGTCCAGTGCCATTTATTGTGTAGTTTTTGGATTGCGTCTTTAGGGAAATTGCACGATGCCTGATATTCCCAGGCACAACCAGGCTAATGGCTACACGTACCAAGCATACACCAGAGGACTTTGTGGTAACTGAAGCAAAGAGCACTGCAGATATGTCTCCACATGACAGCCCTACAAAGGGAAACCCATTGCACTCAGGCTAACACATAATTATGCTGATCACATTGCAGACGGCCTGCCACCTATCCCTCAAATATCGCGTATCCCTCCTCTGCATGTTAAGCACTTTGTAATTTACAAGTCAAGTATGCATACACAGCCAGTATCGTTTACCTTGTGTGTCTCTCTGCTGCATTCTAAAAGTGGGCTTCTGCCACAAACACCGCAGCCATGCTTGAAGCAAAAAGACCCCGCCTAATAATCAGGCATCGTCAGCATGATCACACATGGACAAACATGTCCGTAGCAAAAATACTATGCAGGCCAAGTGTTTTTTTACATGCCAAACCCGTGGTAAAAAACTGCATTTCAAGCAAAATGTCTGTCAGAATTAGCTATGGCATTAACCACTGCTAATAATTATGACTGCAGTAAATGGGAGCATAGAGGGTATCTGACTGGAACAATGCTTTTGTTTTTCATGGAAATACCAAGTTTAATGCGGCATCTACTAATATCCACCAGGCACACAGCCACGTAGCAAAGTAATGGGCTTGCCCCCCACCCCATCTGGCCAGCAAGTAAGATTACGAATTTGAACCCCCCTGGCTTCTGCTCCGCAGTCAGAAAAATCTACCCCATCCAGGTTGGAGAAAAATTATTCACTTACAAATTGCAATTCTACAAGTTAAAAATCGATTTTTAAATATTAAACGCAGGTTACTGTAATTTTCTTCGTCACATTTGTTGACTTTAACATACTGACCCAACTGCACAGTGCCTGGGTTTAAGGGAGCGAGTGTGGCATGATTCCATCATAAATGAACAAGCATGTGCATAGACATTTCCAGAAACTACAGCAGTAATGCCACGCATATTCATCATATGTCATTTGGTAAATCTTTTAATAAGACCAAGCTCTGCTATACTGAATTCAGCTATATTGCTGGAAATGCTTCCAAATCATTTGAGATGACACCATCTGAGTGTGTGTACGACCTGAGCTAAGCAGAAACAGCCTTTGCAAATTACTATCCTTGAGGCATTTGAGGCACTTCTACTAAGAAATTCATACTGGGCTTAACCAAACAATAACTAAGGCTATTGGGGTGTTTATCACTGCAGAACAGGGATTTAATTCATTACGATTTTTTTTTTATTTTATTTTTGCAATGTTTCGTTATTGAAACACGTCAACAGACCCACTGCCTTTGATTTACAACTGTTCCGAATAGTGTTTGTGTTTGCAGTGTTAATAATAAATCATTTCAAAATAAATTCTTTGGTTTGGGCAAACTTTGGAGTATATAAAGTAAAATGTCACCCTGCAAGATTTGCCGCAGGGAAATATTGCGGTAATAGCACTACGATTCACATGCATCTTTCCTGAAACCCTGAGCTGGATGACCACAAACCTGTAGCTATGTGTGCAAGGCGGCAACCCTCACCAACTTCAATGAATACCTCAGTAAAGACTCTTCAATATAAGACGACACAGTCTTTACCAGAGGTGTAACAGTACTCAAAATTTACAGTTAGGTACACACCAAGTTTGTGGATTCACCATTTTGGTGCAATTTTGGTACAGATGGGAAATAATTTGCTCCAAAAGAGTTCATTATTAAAACTGCAAACACAATTAGGAATACAGTGGTACGTTGACTTACGGGTGTCCCAAGTGACGAGTTTTTCGAGATACGAGCCGTCTCTCGGCCGATTTTTTGCTTTGAGTTGAGAGCTAAAATTCGGGTTAAGAGCCAGCTTCAGATACCCCACCGCTAGCTGGCGCAGTGAACACAGAAACATCCGCCCAGCATCCCGTGTCTCACTCGTTCACTTTAAGCGGTTAGCTCGCAGTGGAAGCATCAGCGTTGTGCTCGCATTTGTGCTTGCAGTTATTTTGCAAAACTTAGTTTTTCCAACCATGTGACCGAAGAAAGTGAGTGCGAGGATGAAACAGACCACACTGGATAGGTTTTTATCGAAAATGCCACAGGGAGACTAACTTGCAGGGGCTGTTCCTGCCTCGCTCCGAATGTGCACACACTCAGGTTTAGGGGTGCAGATACAGATTCTGGATCATATTGGGCCCCCAACCCAGACCAGTCCGATTATGTTCCAAATTTTTTAGGGCCCCTGCCACTCATGGGCCCTTGGAATCATCCTACCTTCCCCCCCAAATACAGTGCCCCTGCCCAGACGATGTTATCTTAAATGAGTAAATGAGTTAGCATGTTGGATGTACTTCCAACAACATATGGAAGTTCGGAATAACAGAACTGACAGACTGTCTTGGTCGTCTCCCTGCAGAATTAGTGTAATTTATTGAGAAACCAGAATGTTCCCAAACTACCAATTTAAGTGATGTGGGAGGGTCTTTCACCTCTCCAGCACTAGGCATAACCAACTCACAGCCACAATTAACACAATGTAGCTAGAGTTGGGCAATATGGCCTAAAAATAAAATCTCAGGTTTTTTCCACAATAAATCCGATCTTCGATTTTAATCGATTTTCCCCTCCCCTACTCAAAATCGATTTTCATAAAAACACATCACCCTGAACTACAAATTCGAATTAATCGATAAAATCGATATATCGCCCACCTCTAAATGTAGCATAATGTTTTCCGTAATGAACATCTACTTGCAGGGCTGCACTAGTCATCTGGCATAACAGGCATTTTGACAAACAAATTTCAATTATTATCGAATCGGGAGTTCTCTACCAATTCCTGCTACTACAAGGCAGGGCTACACCTTGGATGAGATGCTAGTTCACAACAGACCACTGCACACAATTGTACATTATGGGCAATTCAGAAATACCACACAGTCTAAGTGCAGGTCTTTGCACTTCCCAAAGGTGTCCCATGTGACACAGGGAGAACATGTTAATTCAACACACAACCCCCAACACTCGAGGTGTGAGGCAACAGTGCTAACTATTGAGGCACCGTGCCACACTCACATTTACTAAAGGTTTTAAGACATCATTTTCTCAGATCAGAAGTGAATAAGGTATAAACACAATAAATTGAGGGTGTAGAATTTATATCCTCAAGACTTACCGTTACAATGTAGTGACTGATTCAAAACATCAGGCTAGAAGACTTAGAATCTCCATACTGTTGTTATATATTAGTTTGAAAACCGAAAGGAAATACAGAAACCTCTGGGTTTACCAGAGGTCTGCAGTTACCCAACCTTTTTCACTTCGAGTAAGTTTACTGTGGATACTTTGAAAATAATAATAATAAAAAAAGCTATAAGTGAAAGTAGCACAAGTTACCGATAGTGGTCCACCTGGTTGATCACAAAAATCTTGTGCCGTATCTTCTTCTTGTTCAGGTATGAGTGCATATATGGGACAAAGACAAGCAGCTCTTCAAAGCGCTCACGGAAAGGGATGAGCAGGGCCATCTTGTGAGGACCCCATGACGGGTCATCTACTGTAAGTGCCTGTTTCCCTGGGGGACAGGGCTTCTGGGGCAGGCGGCCATCTTCCACAGAGATCTGACTCATGTCACCAGAGCAGCTGAGCTGGAGCCAAAAGAGAGAGCCCAACACCAGCACCATGCACAGACAGAAGAGCTTGAACACAGTGCATTTCTGGGACAGGAACCTATGGGAAAGGGGGAAAAGTCAATTAGAAAAAACTCAATTTCAGTGTCATACTGCCACAGAAGAGACTATTTTAGTGTGCTTTATTGTCTGGCTAGGTCTGGATTTATTGTATAACCCATGCTAATAGCCACACTTTTTTTCAGCTTAAAAATGCAAATGCAAAACGTCGACCTGCACCAACTTTACCGTTCCAGTTAATCCTGTGTACTTTCAGTGAGTGTGCTTTGGGAGGCTGTATCACATCAACACAGATGTCAAGCAATCACGCAACTTGTTAACAAAGAAATCACTGGTTAACAAGACAAAGGCCCACTTCAAGCACCGCTTCACAGAAAAGTGCGTTCAAACCATGAAATGCCGAGCAGTCAGTTACTCAGTACTCACAGAATATTTCTGGGAGGAGATGGGCATTTTAGCATGTCGGACCTGAAAGATTGTTCCCAAGGACATGTACCAGTGTTCAGCGAAATTCCGACTCACCAGTTAAATACAACTTGTGTTATTATATAAAAACTGGTCATGCAGATGTTAACAGAACAGCCAAGTCAGGCTGAATACGCTGATAATCTACGGGCCTTTATTTTCACATAACCTTACTCGTAAAATTACAGATGTTGTCGAGTCCCTAATATAGCCATTTTGCAACAAGTTAAATTAAAGGAAAAGTGGCATCAAGTCAGTCTTAAGTACGACAGAATTTAAAACCGTTTGAACATAGGTTAGGCAGATATGTTGTTGATACGTGTTGATACGGGAAATCCAGGTGTTTTGTCATAAGTACAATACTATAGATGTCATATGTTTAACTGACCTCATAATTACTCACCTTCTGTCTTCCTTGAAATACAAGACCGGTTTTCTTCGGGAAGAATACATCATCTTCCCAGTCAACCTTATGACTTAATTATAGTATTTTAAATGTTGAACTGCCCACTATTCCCTAAACGTGTTTTTACGTAATTGTCACAGCGAACTTCTCATTCTCCGCGTCCCTTGATTAAACGCTCGACTTCTGGAAATGTCAGCATCTTTTTCATGCCGATTCGCTTTGTATACATGTACAGATTTTCACTTTGATATGTGCTGAATGCCCGTTTTTCGGGACTTCAGCTTGCATTCGATCGACGAGCCACCGCTACGTGTCTAGCTACAATAAAGCATATCGGACTGACATTGCCAAGCTCCACATATACATTCTGCCACATTTCCTCAATAGACACAAAAGCGTTACTGTGATGCACACGCCCGAGTGTCAGCGCGATTAAGCGACGGCGACCCCTTTTACACGCAGAAAAGCCGGCGAACACAGGAAGAAGGTTTTTTTCCTTTCATTTTAATAACGACTCTACACGCTGGCTCCGCAAGTTACGCGATCCGGCTTCCCGGTGTATCATTGAAAAGGGACCCCGGGAAATACGGCACATGCGCATTCGTTCCGCTCCCAACATTGCCGCTTTCAATGACAGGCGCGCTGCCAAAATTCTAACATGGAAACGCGTTTCGAATAAAATGTGTGCGTCCATACGATACGCTCGTCTCATTTTTCCAACTTTGGCCGCAACGCCATTTCATTTTTTTTCTAATTTACCATGCACACTGTTGCCACACAAACACTTTTTTCTTAACTGCAGGGAACGTACCGTACGGCCAAGTTGTCCGTATAAATACAAGGCAAATGTGCAAGATAAAGTTAATTGTTCATAGCCGACAAAGTCTAAAAAATATATGGTAACAATAATAGGTTGGTGGGCTTTCGCTGTACTGGAAAAGCTTAGCTCTTAGTCGTGTGGAGGAGCAATTGGGTTTCAAAACACGCAACTAGAAGCTGAGTTTATGTGGGCTGCGACTCCTGTTGGTCGTGCGATTAACTAGCAGCTTGTGTCGGCTGCGGGAGCGGAGCTGCGTTTTGTTGTCTGGAGACACATTGTAACAGACAGAAAGCAGAGGCATAAGGCTTGGCTTTGCAGGTAAACGCCCGATTCCGCTCATACATCTCGTTTATGTGCTAATCGGATCGCTCCGTCTTTACTTTCTTTTTAAAATAAATTGAAAAGATCACATATCGGCAAATAAGGCCGCAACCCGCCGTGAACCAGGAAGGAAGATCCATTGAGAAAACGCGTTTCTTTTTCATTTACTTAGCTAGCTACTTATTTAGCGAGTGTCCTCATGATTATACGACCGTCTAAATACATGTATGGCACTTAATTGCTATTAAAAAGGCAAAACGTCTATAAGCTGAAGCGCTTAATAACGTCCAGCACATATACACAGTGGCAGTAAATTGGCTAGCTTAACTTATCTTTTTGTATTTGTGCATATAAGTGCATGTGTATATACACACCTCTCAGATGTGGCAGGGACTGCCGTTAATATACGGGAATGTCTCTCAATAATGCAACCTTGCCTTTAATATAATACTTTATGCATTTGTAAGCTATTTTTGCTGTTAGTTCGCGCTGGAGGTGCTGAACGACGAGAAAGGGACGGTTGCATGTGTCGCGAGCCAAGTAGCTAGTCGGCTAGCGAGCAATACCAACAAAACAAAAGGTCTGACCACCTGCTCTTCGGGTACGGCAACTGCGAATGAAGATCAGCTCGGGTCGCCTTGGACACCAGCCCCCGAAAATGTATCGAAACGTTCACCTGCGTGTGGGGGGTGGAAGGAGGTTTTTTTTGTTCAGAATAATTCAAGGTCTGGAGATAACTGCTGCACTCAAAGTTAACCCGCTCTGCTCTGCAAACATGCAGCGAAGCGTGCAAGAATTGCAACGTGAAGCAGGAAAAGCACTTGCAACTTCGCGTGGTTAATTCGTTTTTTTATATATATATATATATATTATTATGATTTTAATTAAATTTACGCTAAATACTAAAGTGTATTTTTTATTTCAGTTCCCGCCAGTCTTGAAAATGTAATGCGTAGTCGTCCCAAAACACCGCATATATATATTTAGTCTGTTACAATATCCTTGAATTTTTTTTAATGCAACACCATTTCCTTCCAAATACATTTCTGCTTGCTCTATATTTCTGGGCTCTTCTGACAAATTTACACGTATATTGTTAAAAATACCGTTTTAATTTAGAGGTCACTTTAAAACAAAACACATGTTTATTATTTGGAGATATTTTCTCTGCAGAGGTACAGGATTTCTTTTTTAAATCTTAGATTTTAAACTAATCTTTCACCACCAGTTGCCACTGTTGACCTGTGGCAATGTTTGGGGCAAATGGTAAATGCGTTTACTCAACACAGTTATTTTACAGTTGTCACAATGAGCTGTTTATGTGGATAATTTCTCTCTTTTTTATCCTTTTCCCTAATTGAACTTATGCAGGGATGACGAGTTTAAAGCTGATCACTGCGACGGACATACAGTATTCAGGATCTCTGCTCAAGTCCATCAGTGACCAGCGCAATGCCGGACTGTTCTGTGATGTTACCATAATAGTGCAAGACCGCAAATTCCGAGCCCACAAGAATATCCTGTCAGCATCCAGCTCATATTTTCACCAGCTCTTTTCAGTGGCGGGACAGGTGATCGAGTTGAATTTTGTTAAGGCAGAGATTTTTGAGGAAATTCTGAATTACATCTACAGCTCCAAACTCTGTCGCATTCGCTCGGACAGGCTTCAGGAGGTCATCCAGGCTGGCCAGACCTTGGGTGTGCAGTTCATTGCCAACCTAGGTGTCCCACTTTCCCAGGTGAGGGGTTTGCCAGGCTTGTCCAAAGTCCCAGACTGGGGAGATGCTTTGGGCAGTGGCGAGAATGCACAAACCAAAAATGATGTCCACTGCCCAGAAGCAGGATCATTGTGCATGCCAATCATCACGGAGACGTTCTCCCTATCTGCCGAAGAGTTCAAGCAGACAGATGGCAGCGTGGATAAGGAGGGAAACTCGACCAACGACGATGTCCTTTTAGTCTCAAAAGAGGCACCCGAAAATGCCACTGTCTCTAGCAGCACTGCTAGTGCAGAGGGTCCCGAGGTCATGGAGGGGTGCCCCGAGATTGAAAAAGTCGACAAGCGTCCTGAAGAGAAGGACGTGGTGTCCGGGACAGAAAACAGCATAAGTTCTGAGGTGGGCCGGGCTGTGATCAAAGAGGATGGGGGCTCGCAGATAAAGGATGCTGCTCCATCTGCTGGGAACATGGATGGAGATAAATCTTCATTCCATAGCAGCCCCACTCAGATCCAGCTTGGCCACAGTATTCTTCCCAGCCCTCTGCCTGTTCCTCTACACAGCCCAATGGTATCTCATAACACCAGCACCAGTAATGTCCAACCACCCATGGGACCAACCCCTTTTGGTAGCTTATGCACTCCACCAGCTCCCTCACCTCATGTAAACAGCTCACACATAGATTCCCTCAACAGCCCCCAAACCAGAGAAATGCTGCCACAACCTAATGAGGTGCTGGGTGTGCAGAAGAAGCAGGTGACTACAGTTTTAGAGAAATCAACTACTCAGCCTGGGGATTTCAAAATCAAGCTCTCAGATGTGAGGTCAGGAAGTGGCAAAAATGGACCAGGGATCCAGAGCCCGAAAACAGTCATAGTAGGGAAAAAGACTATAACACTAGACAAGGCTTCAGAGATTGATTCTCTGTCTACTGGCTGCAAGGTCTACGCCAACATCGGGGAGAACACCTACGACATAGTCCCCATGAAAGAGGACCCTGGGGAGGGTGATTCCAAAACCAGCAGGGTTAGGAAGTGCCACATGTCATCATCTTTCTCCCCAGATTCATCACCCCAGTCTCCCCGTGGGGTCTCAAGCAAGAAGAAAACAAAGCTTGATCAGGATGACCACTATGAACTGATCATGGACGGGAAGACCTTTTATGTGTGCGTCGTGTGCAAGCGTCCTTATGTTTGTCTGACTAGCCTGCGGCGGCACTTCAACACACACTCCTGGGAGAAGAAGTACCCCTGCCGTTACTGCGACAAGGTGTTTGCCCTGGCCGAATACAGGACCAAGCATGAGATCTACCACACGGGGGAGAGGAGGTACCAGTGCCTGCTCTGCAATGAGTTCTTCATAAATTACCAGCTGCTGTCCTCTCACTGCAAGCAGGTCCACAACCAGGACCCATCCGGCCGCAAAGAGAAGGATGACACTGAAAATAACCTGTACCGCCTGCTCCCTTGCAAGACCCTGCAGTTCAAGCCCTACTCCTACGTCTCTGAAAGCTCAGCTGGAATTCCTGTCATCAACGAAGAGGGGATAGTCTACCATGTAGAGCCTGGGAAGGGGACTGAGGTACCCCGCCCCCCATCTAGCACCCACACATCCCCTGCTGTTCACCTCCCCCCCAGCCAAAGCAAGGTGCTGAACTGGGACGATATCTTTGTAGAGCCTGGGGCTCAGCCTCAACCTCAATCCCAGCCCCATCCACAGCCCCCAGCCCCAGCTCCAGCTCCAGCTCCAGCTCCAGCCCCAGCCCAGCCCCAGCCAAGGCCACAGACCCATGTGAATCCAGCCGAGGCCTCACCGGAGTTTGAGTTTGTTATACCAGAGACTTACTGAGTTTAAGGAGCTGGATTTGTTAAGAATTGTGCCTTTGAAGCAGGGATTCCCATTGTCTTGTGTTCTAGGGTCCAGGACAAGAGTTCCGTACTTAAGTGTTTAGCTGTTGTTTTTCAAACTAGTTGTGTGTAGAAAGCCTCAGTATGCTTCAGCACAAGCGTGACGGTTCTTGAAATAGCTAGGTTTTTTATTTTCTTGTTCTCTCGTTTCATTTTTGTTTTGTTTTTGAGCCAGATGGTTTTGTATTGCCTCATATTGTTGTTCGACAGTTCTCACTTATCTTTTAAATGGCAGAGATTGTTATATTCTGGATAGACAGCACTATGGTGTTTGTCGACATTGTCACTGTCAGCACTTACTGTTGTTTCCACGAAGCACACAGAGAAACGTTTGGCTCGAGTCGCTCAAGCCCGAGTTTTGAACTTTACTTGCCTGTTTTCAGTCAAACAATATTTTTATATTTGAAAAGGAAATGGTTATACATTTGGGATTTTGGGGCAGGAGTAAGGAAGGGTGGAAAAAAGGACAAAGGACTAGCAGTTCCACCAAAGACATGGTGTCAGGTGAATGATCATCATAATACTGATAATATCTGAATGATGGTCTAGGATTGTATTAACATGAAAAAATCGCACCAGCACCGAAATTGGCAGCTGCCAGTTCCCTCTGTTCTCCCTCCTTTAATCCATATTTATTGTATGGAGCATAAACAGTATTTGGAATGATTATGACTAAGATTCCAACCATGGGAAACTAGGCCACTAGCACTATACTGTTCTTAGGTGCTTTGTATTGGAGAATGATATAGTAAGCTAAAAGTTTAGGAAGCTTCAGCTGAAATGCAGGATACAAGGAAGTGGAAGTGATTTTTGTTGTGCGCTAAGCGACATGGTGTCCCGATGGTTATGGAATCGAAAAAACACAGGTTGTTATTGTCTTCTGTTGTGTGTATTAATGCAACTCCTATACATCTCCTGAAAGATGTTGGCCAGTGTGGTCCAGATAGTGATAAGTAATTGAGGCGGTCGATGCTTGTGAAAGCATCAGGTGAAACTTTTTTATTTATTTTTTTTTTTTAAAGATAACTGCTTCCCATAGCACTTTTTTTTTTTTACCTGAAATGCATTCAGACAGATTCCCAAATGTGAGTATAAGCAGCACAAGGCTTCTTCCAAACGACAGTGTCCTCAGAGGTGCTGTGATGTTTGTTTTGGGCCGATAGTTCTCTATTTTCACTTTTTAAAATGCACGTGTCCTGTGAAACCTCCCCTTTTTTACAACCGGCCAAAATCAGTCGGCTTTTTAGGCGCGAATGGATAATGTGACATTGAAATTAATTTTAAATTAATTAAATGAAAAAATAAATCCAAAGCCCAAGACATTAAAAGGATCTGAGGCCTGTGTGTGGTCTGTGTCAGGTTTTTCTCTTTTGACAGAGTTTATATGCTAGCCATATTTTAGTATTATCGGAATCGGAAATAAAGATGCTCGTTCTACATTCCGAGCAGGATTCTAACGTCGCTGTACCTTGGCTGAGGAAGCAAGCACTTGGGAGACTGCGGCACATGAAGTGCATTTCCTTTGAAGGAACTTTTCTGTCTATTCAGAATGTTGCTATTGTCTCGTGCAAGAAAATGCCACCAGAGTTGTAATTTTCTTGAACTTTTTTAAAAAAAAAAAAAATCTTCTGATTGTGTCTTGTCCGTATGTAGCTGCTCTGTGTTGGCCAGTAGAGATCATTTTTTCATTAGTCTTTGCTGTCCCTGTTATCAGAAAATAAAAGCAGTTTAAGCTTTTATTGTTTCGGAAACAAATTAACAACTGTGTATTGTGTAAATAACTGTACTAAAGACCTTTTTTCATTTTAACATTAATTTTCTTTGTGTTTCTCAAAGTTATTTATTAGCTCTTAGTGCTATACAAAACTTAAATAAAGTTTATGGAGCTGATGCGAACCTTTTATCTCTGTAATTTTGAGGCAGTGGGGCTGAATCTTAGAGACACTGGGTACCCCCCGCCTCTGTTTGCTTAACAGGGGCTCTGAACTTGCATGCTTCTGTTACATGTGTTGCTGAACAGGGGCTCTGAACTTACATGCTTCTGCTACATGTGTAGCTGAACAGGGGATCTGAACTCTCCCTCAGTATTTTCCCACTATTCGGAGAAGGGAGAAGCTTACACATACTGAAACGATTAAGAATGGCCTTGAAAGAATTTGACCAAAACAGCGGATCATGGAGAGAGGAAACTGCACAGTTTAAACTTCCAAAATAAGCTCATTTCATATACAGAATACCAGTATCATCCTGATATGACATTTTATGGTTCTCACATCAAATCCTGCACACAGGGGCTCATTAACATATCTCAGTTTATTAATCAAGAATTATACATGCCAGGTGATCTTACCTAAAATGTATTTTTTTTTCTAAAAAGTGTTGTCTTTTTTTAAAACTTTGTGAATGCATCTTATTTCTACATTTCAATTTGCCACTGAAGTGTAGTAGTGCAGTTCATCAATTAAATGCCTTAACATCTAGAAAGCTACAGTGGTGGATTAGGTGAGTAATGATCAGAAAATGTCAATGGTTTGTGACATCAGTCTTTTTGAAGGCGATACGATGTGGCACAAAGGTAAAAAGGAAGGGTTAGAAAGACCTCAAAGGAGCCCCTCTGCCGGTCCACGGATTGCGTGGGAATAAGGTTTCGAGAGGCTGAAAGGTGTCAAATTCAGTCACACAAATTGGTTGGTCACCAGTCAGAGGTTGGCGTTTGTGTTTTGTATGGCCTGAATGCAGCTTTAAAACATGTTGCCTTTGCCGTGAAGACATCACCCAGACGATGTCCCAGCTTCCTTTGTGGGAAGCCCACTCTGATCAGATGGCTCCCAGTGCAGTTCCTATTGGCTGCCGGCTGTTGCCTGGATACGAGGAAGCGTTGCCCACATGGTTTCTCATTTAATATGTCGACAAATGTAAGTGGCTCTCCAGCGACAGGGGAAGGTGGTAGTGCAAAGTCCCACTTCTTTTCAGGGACTGTAGGGTGGAGGTTTCTCGTCGGGGGGGTAGTATGGTGGCGAATAGCGTGGAGGGATCTGGCTGGGCCACAGGTAGCTTGCGCCAGACTGGGAGTCGTCGGACAGACCAGAGGAGTCAGGGAACATGGAGGAGCCCTGTGGGAATCATATGTACATAAGAGGTGACCCTGCTGAAGATTTAGATGTTTAATTTTATTCCCACAAAATTTATATGGTTTGCTATTAAATCCAAAGGCACACACTGGGCTGAAAAGACTCATTAAGTTTATAATGCTGCTGATGTGCTTAGATTATTAATAACCAGGGGTGCACATAACTGGTGCGCAAGTACACAATCACCTTTAAGAACGATACGTGCGACAGTCGATTGTTTGCAAAAGTGCAAATGCGTATTTATTTTATGTGCATTTGCGCTGCTATGAAAACAAAATATAATGTATTTAATCTTTATATGCTAACTTGACTTCATTTGCGATATACGGGTTAAAACGCAAGGTATTTTCTTGTCATGGCAGCGCAAATGCACATAAAATAAGTACACATTTGCGCTTTTACAAACAATCGATTGTCGCACGTATCGTTCTTAAAGGTGAATGCATACTTGCGCACCAGTTATGTGCACCCCTGCTAACAACTTTGAAGGATAGTGCAGCCTAATCAATTGTCACACCCACAGACATATTTTAGACCCATTATGCTGAACTGGGCTGCTGCCAAGAGAATCTGCACCCATCACAGCCCCCCCAAAAAAGGATAATGGGTTGATCCCACCTGGGTGACAGGTGGTTACCTGCAGGTCGTATGCAGTGTAGGGTGGCAGACAGGGGGCGCTGTTGTAGCAAGAACCAGGGGTGTGAGATGGGCCTGGGACCTCAGGCATGGCGGGGGCTGGTGCCAGGGCAGAGGGTGGGCCTCGCTCACAGATGTCAGTGGTGCCAGTGGGTGTCTTCAACAAACATGCAGAAGCAGTTATACTTCATGGCTATTCTGCTCCACCACACTCTCATGTGGTACATTAAGATATGACACGTGCATCCAGACACTTAAAAGCATGCAGGTGTGGAAAAATATGAGCTAACACAGGCACTCATTGAATAATCATCGAATCAGTAAATGGAGACTCGAAAATGACATGCATTCATTAGCATCGTTAAAGTAAAAGATTTTACTTTGACACTGAGGCATCTTCTTCATGGTGTATCACCGGCAAGATGAACATGCCTCACAAATCTCCAGGTGAGCACTCTGAAATTCTGACCCTAAGAGGGACCTCGTATGTTCCTCAGTGAAGACGGACGGATGATTGGCGAGGGCCAGCACAGCCTCACAACCTCACCATGTCCTTGAAGCCGCCGAGCACCGCGGCCGTCACGATGCCCAGGAGAAGGGCCACCACGTTGAGGACGGTGGCGAACCAGAGCAGGTGGTACAGCTGCACCACGTCCTGGCAGCTACGCACCTCCGTGTATTCATGATAGCCGCCTGTCAGCTCTACACGGCTGCGCCATCAAGTGGAAGTGGGGGAGGGACGACGGTGTTCAGGTCGCTCATTGAATATTTGCACACTCCCAGTTTACACTAAGCAATCCTGACCCCTTTCAACAAAAACACATTCCAGATATTTCAAGATGAAAAGAGATTATTCAGTTTTTGAGATGGTGTCAATATATCTGATGTGGAGTTGTAGCACAGATAAAGGTACTGCATTCCTGAAAGGCCACGCCAAAGTTCATTAAACCCACAGGAAGCCTGTTGCTTTCTCGAAACAAGCATGCGACAACAGGTACTGTGGATTTGTTTGGTTGCTGATCATTTCCAGATCTGGATTTTTTCCTATAACACCTTGTGCTTGCATTCCTGCACAATACATCCTAGTGCTCCTTTTGATTAACTTCTCCCCACACTCTCAGAAAAAAAGGTACAAATTTGTACCTTTGCTTGTCACTGGGGCTGTACCCTCAAGGGTCTGCCAATGGTACACTTAGCTATATATG
>JAODKC010000002.1:20567203-20633760 GCA_026777985.1 Mormyrops attenuatus
TAAAACAAACATTTGACAAAATCAATATGTATGTGTCTTTGAACACATTGGAAGGATCAGCACTCAGGTTTGGTATGAGATGTGGAATTAAATGACATTGATCGGTTCTTTTAAGCTGTATAAAAATGTCTTTCACCCCCCTTATCAAATACAGGATTATTGGGGGCCTCAAGCCTCTCCCAAGCAGCACAGGGTACAAGGCGTGGGAAAATTATGACAGGATGCCAGTCCATCAAAGGCCATGAAAGATCAGACTCCACACACCGGCAAAAATCTAACTGCATCTACATGGATGAAGGATGAAGCCTGTAAAACACAGGAAGGACATGCAACCTCCACACACAAAGTGCAGGTGGGCCTGGAATTCACAAGCTGGAAGGTACACATGAACTTTTATGACATCCCATTCTAAATCCATAGGCATTAATATGGAGTTGGTCCCTTGTTTGCAGCTATAACAGCTGCCACTCTTCTGGGAAGGATTTCCACAAGATTTTGGAGTGTGTCTATGGGAATTTTGCAAAATTCATCCAGAAGAGCATTTGTGAGGTCAGGCTTGCCATCAGAGGTGTCAATTTCAGGTCCAGAAAGTAAAAATCCAGACCAGGATTTTGTTTCAATCAACCACTTGAGTACTATTTGACTGTGACTCTTTTCGCTCAGCTGGTTGGTTGAAACAAAATCCTGGTCTGGATTTTTATTTTCTGGACCTGAAATTGACACCTCTGCTTGCCATCTCCATTCTAGTTCATCCCAAAGGTGGGGTTGAGGTTAGGGTTCTGTGTGGGCCAGTCAAACATTTTGGACAATTCTATGCTTCCAATTTTGTCAAAACAGTTTGGGGAAGGCCCTTTTCTGTTCCAATATGACTGTGCCCCAGTGCACTAAGCAAGGTCCATTACAACAGGATTAGGTGAGATTGGGATGGAAGTGCTTGACGGGCCCACACAGAGCTCTGACCACTACCCCATCAAAGACCTTTAAGATGAACTAGAGTGGAGATTGCAAGCCATAACTTCACGTCCAACATCCGTGCCTGACCTCACAAATGCTCTTCTGGATGAATGGGCAAACATTCCCACAGACACACTCTGAAATCTTGTGGAAAGCCTTCACAGAAGAGTGGCAGCTGTTATAGCAGCAAAGGGGGGATCAACTCCATATTGATGCCTATGGATTTAGAATGGGATGCCATAAAAGTTCCTCTGGGTGTAATGGCCAGGTGTCCCAATGCTTTTGTCCATATAGTGTATCTCGGAGTCCATATATCTGATGACCTCACCCTGTTCAATCATGTAAAAACTCAGATATCTAAAGCCAGGTGTCGGCTGGAGCCGCTTAGGCAGCTGAGGAGGTTTGAGGAGCTCTGGATTCCTCACCTCTGGCATCAGAGTCTGGTTTGGATATTACTCTGACTTGGAGCACAAAGCTCTGCAGAGGGTGCTACGTTCAGCTGAATGCACCTGTAGAGCTGATCTGCCCTCTCTGCAGCACATTTATCTCAAATTATGTAGGAGCAGAGCTCCCAAAATCAGCAGGGACACATCACACCCCTAACGACTATCTTTTCTTCAGGCTGAGGTCTGGAAACCACTTCTGCAGTTTCTCAGTGAGAGCTGAGAGCCTCAGAAGGAGCTTCTACCCCGAAGTCACATAATATCGGTCATAATTTAACACTTGCTCCTTACTCACGCTCCACACACTTTATTACTCTTATGCTGTATATCTGTTTGTTCCTCTTATTTTTCTTTTTCTTTCCCTTTTCAGTAAACTCGCCGTTCTTTATTAACTACATATTTATTTTATTTTCTCCCTTTTATTCTTTTTTGCTATTTATATTTTCATAATGCCGGGTCACCTTTCATTTCACTGTCGGTTATATTCAGACTGTATCATTGCATGTGACAAATACAAATAAGAAAATCCCTGAATCCTCTTGGGGGCGCTATGTGTGCCTCTTCCACACCCTTGTCGTATTTTGTCGAGCAGCGTCGTGATGTCATGCCGTATATCGGGAGCACTGTCGCAATGAGACATTGGCTACTGTAAGCTCGCGTCCTGTTGGGGAAAGCAGCGTGGATAGAGAGCACCCCTGATTGATTAATGCCCATCGGTAGCACGGACGCCCACGGACTTAACGTATCGAGAGAAAGCGGTCACTGAGGATGTTTAAAAAGTGCGGTTTGTTTGCAAATGTGTTCGTTTTAGCCGATAGATCGTTAACGGAGGTGCTTGGTGTTGGATATGTGCAGTGAAATGCTTGATTAAGCACCTGAAGCTGAAATTACTGTGTTCTATTGGCACCCCTAGGAAAAAAATATACAAAATGTTACTGACGTATGGTATCAAGTATTATAGGTGCATGCGTGTGCATCTAGTGTAGCTGTTCATTTTTTTCGTCTCATGTTTTCTATATCTAATGACCGCAGCTGTCACGTGTACTGTTTAACCACCTAATGACGTTAATATAGCACAGACTACGTATATTTCCTTCTTGGAAATGTGTTTATAATGGTTTTTAAACGTGGTACGTTGGTCCATCAAGATTTTTGTTTATTCTGAGCTTGTATGCGTCCAATCCAGATACTGAATTTATTTTTAAATATCTGGTTCTCTGCTGAATTATATGCATTGTTTTGTTGCAGATTTGATGAAAAGGAAAATGTTTCTAACTGCATTCAGCTGAAAACGTCTGTTATCAAAGGCATTAAAAACCAACTACTGGACCAGTTCCCAGACATCGAGTCATGGCTGAACCAGATCATGCCGAAAAAGGATCCGGTGAAAATAGTGAGATGGTATAACTACATTTCCGAAAGCACCTTGCATGTACTTTGGAATCCACCACGAATTAGCTGATTTTTACTCCATTCTGATTATCAATATGTTTATTATTATTGGGTTTCATTCTGTCGTCTGGCCTGCGTCTGTTTCATCTCCTGTAGCCATGAACATATTGAAATCTTGACGGTAAATGGAGAGCTGCTCTTCTTCAGACAGAGGGAAGGGCCATTCTTCCCCACACTCAGACTTCTGCACAAGTGTAAGGTTTGCCCTCATGACTGAAGCTGAGCACTACATAGTTTTCTTTTCTCTTTAGAATCAAAATGACATTCAATTGCATGTTTTATGTAGGTGGTGTCTGTTGTATTTCTTATGACTGATTTGGCTACACAGATGTGACCGTATCAAAACGGTATGAATAAATGTAGAAACGCATGTTATGCTGAAGTTATTTTAAGTCATTATTTCCTTCTCCTACACATCAGTAACAATGCATTCATATAGAATTTATTCCTGACATTTTATATCTGAGCATTTAATACATGCGTGGGCTTTAAGTGGATTCTCATCCCGCTTGAGACCCCCCCCCCAACATTTCCTGCAAATAAATAATCAAGCAAGGTGACCCAGTTCTTTGCTTTGTATAAAACTGAGAGCCGCTGCACAGACTGTGACTCTGTGTCATGGGTTCTGTGCCCATTCTTCCTTTTACTCTGTCCTTTCTCCCGTGTGCCTGATTATCCATTCTTGTTCTTTCTCCCACCCAGATCCCTTCATACTTCCACATCAGCAGGTCGACAAAGGGGCCATCAAATTTGTTCTCAGTGGAGCCAATATCATGTGTCCTGGCCTCACGTCACCAGGAGCTAAACTGTACCCAGCGGAGCCCGATACTGTTGTCGTATCCTTTAAATGTCCAGATGCCGCACAGTGAATGTGTTGGCTAGTCATTGAGGAGGTCATTTATTACAAGATATACTTACTTGACGGAGTAGAATGCCTTCCAGATGGTCAGTGATGACAAGGTATGAGCTGTTCTCATTTGTGGTTGTGTAAGAATGTTGTACATGGTATGTGTATTTTCCTGGAAAATACAGGCCTTTTTCCTTTATGGGTGCTTATTTATTACATATAGTACAGTTGGTTAGTTTTTTTTCCTCAGCCTATAGATTGGTTTCCTTAATATTAATTTTGCCACAGGCCATAATGGCGGAAGGCAAGCAACATGCGCTTTCTGTTGGTGTGATGAAAATGTCCTCGGAAAACATGTAAGAGAACAACTTCTGTTTGTGTGACTTCTGGACAGAAGTGGCAGTTAGGGGAGAAGTTGTCTGTCACTTACAGCGTGTTTATATTTGTTGTTTGTGTTGCCGCACGTATCCTGCGTCATTCCACACATCTTTTGTGCAGCTCCTGAGAAATTAACGTTACACGTACACAAGATGCAGAGCCACCAAGACACTTGGGGGCAGTATGGTCAACTTTTGCCACAGGACGATGTTTATATACGGTAGAGTTGGCATTAAAGTAGCGTCATTTTTTTTTTTCTTTAGAATGAGGGTCAGAAAATATAAAAAACTGAATATTTTGAGAGGCAAGAGAGAAACAATTCGAACACTACTGTGTGCCTTTGTGTACAGTGTCTTCAAAATTTAATGGCAGTTTAAGTTTCTTCTGCTTCCCAGTTCAATCTGAGCTAAGAAAGCAGTGTCATGTGTACAATGACATTCTTGCTTGAATGCCTTCTAAACAGACTACAGACAATTAACAAGACAGTGCAACGTTACAAAACAAAAAATACGAAGAAGGGCTGGGAGATGTGCAGATTTATATCGACATCGCATGTTATGCGAATGCAATTCCCACATTGCAAAGACCACGTTAACTGGATTGAGATCTGGCTTTTGTACACCTTCATACTGTACAAATACTATAGCATGGTATAAGGTGTTTTCATAATGTTACTTTTCAGTACAGGTCTGGTATTTAGAAATCTTGGTGATAAAATTTGCCAAGTGTAGGGGGGTAGATTTGGGGTGCAGTCATGAGTCATAAGTCCTACGTACACACTTCAACACAGGAACAAACTGACAACAAAACAGATTAAGAAGATTAACAGATTAAAAAAAACGCTATGATCTATTTATCAGAGTGATAAAGATGTTTAGATGTTTGATGAAATTGCTTGTGTTAAATGACGTTCTGTCCCTTCCTCCTCTTGACACTTTAGCTGAACAAACTTTACAGTCTGACAAAATGCCGTAGCTTTGAGTTTTAACATAATGCTGCAATTAAGTGGCATCGGTCCTTGGTATCGGACAATTTGTATGAGTATGAGTATATGAGCGCAGTATTTGCCCGATACCCGATGCCTGTATCAGTATCGGTGCATCCCTAGTTATAGTTAATTTTGGGTAAATGTCATCTCCTTTTTTGTTTTATGGATAGTGCAATATCAAGCAGAAATATTCCAAATAATCATGGTGTAATATTATGCAGTCCTTTTAAAAAATTAAAGTTTACCGGTGCTACTTTTGCATAAGCTCTGCATGCGCTCTCTAAGCCAGTCATAATCTTGTTCATCCTTGCTGTTTAAATCACTCATAGATAGGTTTGTGAGAAATTTATTTTGAACCCCTTCTTTGCTTTATAAATTGCAATATTTATCCATCCATCCATCCTCTGAAACCACTTATTCTGCTGAGGGTCACGGGCGGTCCGGAGCCTATCCCAGAGACTATGGGGGCAAGGCAGGGAACAATCCAGAATGTGGTGCCGACCCATCACAAGGCACACTCACACACCAGTCACTCACACACACATACCTACAGGCAATTTGGTAACTCCAGTAAGGCCCCAGTATGTTTTTAGACCTGGGGGGGGGGGGGACCGGAGTACCTGGAGGAAACCCCACTACGACACAGTGAAAACATACAAATTCCTGACACCGAACCCTGGTGGACACTCAAACCCAGGACACAGAGGTGTGAGGCAATAGTGCTAACTAATGCCACCCCTATTGCAATATTTATCGCGTAGAAAACATTGATGTTTGAAATTTTTCCAATGTCATGCAGCCGTAATACTAAGTGTTAAATATTAAGTATGAGATATCTAACAACATTTAATATAACATTCAACACAAGGTAGTAAAGTGATATGTGCAGTGCAGAGTAGCAATATGAAGTGGGTAGAATACAGAGGATGCTGCAGCAGTATTACAGAATTAGCAATAAATATATATGATACTTTGCTCATCATCTTGCCACAGGCCACAACCTCATACAAACAGGTAAAACCAGAAATGAAGGAGCTGACCAAGATGATGGGTGTTTCTTAATACCAAGAACACAAAGATCATACTTGTAGTCTTGGCAAGACTGGTCTTGCTGATTTGCCTTCCAAGAACAAACTTGGGGTACACCGACTCGTGGGGTTGGTCATGCGTGGCAAAGATGCAACCGATGTATCCTTGATATTGATATTTGAGGCTGGGCAAGAACAGTATCCGGGGAATTTTTACCGTTTTGTGTACTTCTGTTCTTGAGTATTGGACCTGGTCTTTGGCAGTGGAAGACGACATAAAACGGTTATACAAGAACAGTCAAGCATTTGTATGTGTGTGATTTTCAGTCGGAGGGAAAAGTACTATGCAGACTGCAACGTGATGTGGTCTTAGAGAGAAATATTATTTGCATGCAAAGACAGCTATCCAAGTAAACAATAGTGATGTCCGATTTGTGTACGAATCGTACTTTTGAACCAGTTCTTTTCAGTCAAACCAACTTTCACATCTAAAAGAATCAAACTTTTTGTACATCCATGCATTGTTTGGTATAATTACTAAGTTTTGCAGTTGCATTCCCCTAACCCTATTTTTCCTAATTGGATATGTGCATTTGATTATGCAAGGTTTTTCCAGGAATGCATTAGCCGCGTTGTAGCAGGTCCAGAGAGTAAAAGTCCAGACCAAGATTTTGTTTCAGCTAACCAGTTGAGCATAAAGAGTCACAGAGTATTCAACTGGTTGGTTGAAACAAAATCCCGGCCTGGACTTTTACTCTCTGGACCTGAATTACCAAACGCTGAGCAGGACTGACTGTAACCTGGATTTTATGGCTTCATCCTTTACAATGAAATGAATGGCAATTTCTTTGTTTCTAACTAAATTGTCCTGTCAGTACTTCTCTTGCTTATGAGGTCCATTCATTTATATCCATACAAAATGAAACGTCACTTGTTGCTGTAAAACAATAACCTAAAACATTAAATGTATCCTTGAAACTAGGGCTGATCGATATAGGAAAAATTGACATTTGGTCTTTAAAATAGTTGTTATATATAAAATGCTATTGGGGAGGCAGAGGGCAGTTGAGCCAGCTAATCCTTTATGCCTGTGATCGGAAGGTCGTCGGTTAAAGAGAGTGGTCTGTTAATTTTTTTCTGCGGCTGTATAAAATTAACAGCAGCATCATAATCAGATTCTCTTAACACTTGTTGTCATTAGTTGTGCCAACAGACAGTCAGTGCCGACAAATCACTTGCTTTTACTCAGAATCGGCTCGATGGAATCCAAAATATTTGCATACGTGAAAGATGCACCACACTGTGAGTGAGCATCGATGAAAATGATTATTTGGCTCAAAAACTGCCTGAAGAACTGATACAAAAGCAGTGGTTACCTTTAGAACAAATAAATCTCAAACTGTAAATCCCAACTAATATTACTGCTAAATAATATTTAAAACGGCTTATTTGATGTTAAGATTTTTTTTCGATTTTATGTGCAGTTTTGAATATTCAACAGTGCTGACCCATCTCTATCCCAACAGCGAGAAAGTTAACAAGGGCATTGGCATTGAGAACGTCCATTATCTGAACGATGGCCTGTGGCACATGAAGACCTACAAGTGATGTCCACGTCCAGACCTCAGCCTCCAGGAAGCAGCGAAGCAGCCCCATGTTAAATGGACTACTGTTTACATCAGTGACCTTGTAATTAACTGCACCTCTCATTTGACCTTTGTCACATAATAAATACTTGCATTCAACCCATATTCATTCCTCATTGTTTGCATTTAAGCCACCATGTTCATTTGAGGGCACAAAGACATAATGGACCTGTTTATACGATTTTATGGAAATTGATGGAGGATTTGGGTTTTCTTAAAAGCTCAGGCCTGAAGTTTTCAGGGTGAATACCAAAAATAAAATAGAAAACACACGCACCGCCATCACTTTTTTAAAAATATGATTTAATATCAAAACTGAATTAGGATAACATGAAATGTTCTTCACTTTTAATTCATTCTTTAGTTTTACACACAGTAGAAAAATTGCAATTGGACAGTGAATACTTGAAGTTGCACACAGTGCAGGTTGGTTAGAAAACACCAACAGTAAAGTTTTATGAACAGACCTAAGTGTCTTTTCAAAACAAGCTTGTTTAAACTTGAGAAATGAATGACAGGATGCAGTCACTTAAAACTTTGCACGATTATAAGCTCTATGACTTGGAATACTGTTTTCATAATGTTTCTCTAACATTGGATCGGGTGATCCATCTTCAAAATGATTTTCACTAAATACCAAAACACTTAACAGAATACATTTGATAAGACAAAGGCTAAGACGTCAATTGTTTCAAGGGTTACTTTGCTATGGCTACTGCAGTTAAAATTAGCTTTAAAATTAATCTAAACCAACCATGTTACAGCTTCCCAGGTGCTGTCTTACAAACACTCGCTCACCCCCAATAAAGGGCTCATCCGTTACCAGTATCCTACATGCACATTTAACCCCTACGTATCTTTAATAGCCCTGCATCTCACCTCAGTCGCTCAGCATAAACATGCACCTGAAGTGCAAAGGTGTGACCCCGACTCCAGCCACAATACAAGTCATGGCAGAGCAGCTGAATACGGTTCCTGTAGCTGGGGAAGCCGTCTCAGCCTTTACAGAGCCAGAGCAAAATGCCCAGGCTTCCTGTTGCTGGAATACTGGGATCCAGTGGAAACGGCAGGGACAGGCAAATCCCAGAGTGCCATCTCTGCAGGCATCCTGCACATCATCTTACATCTTCTTCAAATTTCCAAAAATCTAACACCCTCGTACTTTCACGTTACGTGCATTTAAAAAATGTATGAGATTTAGGCAACCTCCACCACACATACGTAAATGGAAAATAATAGTAATAAGTGTAAATATTTCAATCACCATTTTCAATAAACCTGCTTAATTGTTTCAACTCTTAAACAGCCAGAAACCAGCTTGAAGTCAAACTAAACGTCAATGTGACTTTTGCAATATAAGATGGGAAAGAGTCTGGCAGCTACAGGTCTATAAAGTGAAAGTAATTTACTTAAGTGCCTTTTTCATGGTTTTCTGGTACCTTAGTGGAGGAAAAGCTGAATCACAACCCAATATAAGGAGCAGCACAAAATAAGTTGAATGCAATGAGTAATTTGAACATTTGCTAATTCACAGGACTGGCATGATGCCATGTATCACTTAGGACCTTAGGAGCACCACGTTTCCAAGGGGAATTGAAACACTTTAAGTGATAAAGTGTGTTCCTTTCACAAGAATCATTTAGAATATTTCAGTGCCTTTTGTTTTAAATGAGCGGGAAATATTGCCTAGGATGTGGGATAAAACTCCTTATAACTGATCAGACATGTCGCTGAACGGGTCAGTGTCCTCAGAACGTAGGCAGGATCTGCACTCAAGGCCCCAAAGGTCAGTCATTTTCCGAGCCCACGGGCGGTAAAAACATTAAGGAGTCGTGGAATGCGTGTCCGTAGGGGCGGAGCCTGTACACGCCAAACATCATGACATGCATCTGGTTGGGCGTCATGCCAGAAAAGGTGACGGCCATGTCAGAGCAGCAACTCTCCAGCACATCCGGCGGCCGCTGAGCCAGGCTCTCAGAGATAAGGGAGCCCACGCTGCGGCTGTTGAACAGGCCCCTGCCCTGGGTGTCCTCCCCGTTCTCAGCGAACACGCCGCGGTACTTGAGGCACTCGGCGAGCTGCTTCTCCTCATTCAGCCTCCAGAGGGCGTGTCCACGCTCTGGGCAGCGCTCCGTGTCCTCGAGGGCTTCGGTGAGCCGCCGCAGGGCCTCGCGGCTAAGCACGACGCCGCTCTCGTATTCCACATACTCCAGCTCGCCAGACTTGGCCACACGGCCTATATAGAAGGGCTGCCCCGGCTCCTTGTCCAGCACCAGATACTTGAGGTTCTCAATGATGGCGAAAGTGGTGGGCCGAGCCAAGAAGAACCAGAGAAGGTCGTCTGCGTGGTCGTAGGCGTGCCTCAGGGCCTTCCGCATCCTCGCCCACTCGTCCTGCTCTTGCAGCTCCACCACCTCCATTGTCGCAGAACCCTCCGGGCTGTAGAACACAGCCCGGTCACAGTGCTTGCTCCAGGTGTCCTTGGCTGTAGTCCAGTGCTCCAAGTTCTTGGGCTGGACCATGATGGCGCAGTACACCCGCACTCTCTGGCTGAGCTCCAGCCTCTGGGCTTCGGGGAGCCGCTGCAGCTCCTCTTTGCTGGGCGCCTTGATGTGGTGATGGAGGTGGGAGTCCTGGCTGGGGTGCCAGCTGGGGCCATAGCTCACCAGGGTGGACATCACCAGACAGAAGAGGCTCCCGAGGAACAAGCCCTTAATGAAGGAGCTACCCTCCGAAAGCATGTTCACGGCAGTCTGCTGGCAAAGTGGAAAGAGGCCTGTGACACGTCAGCTCGTTGTATCATTTACACTGACAGTGACTGCTTAACTAAAAAAAAAAACGCTCCAGAGGAACGGAAACAAAACTCCGCAGCCCTGACAACAGCACACCGTCTCCTTCGCATAGGATTGTAATTACGGATATGTGAATCAAATATCATTATCACTGTAATCAGTGATGTACTACTGACCACGTCTAATTTATTTATTGCCGCCAACTGGGGAAGTCTGAACGATGGCAAACAAAACACCGTGGAGCTGGCCGACTGAACATGATAAAATGCTACTGAAATTAAGGCTAGAATAACAATAATAGATTATATTAAAGCACGCCAAGGATGTCCCATTTAAAATCACCATGCAGGTATGCTATGTACGGACACAGTGGTTGACTTTCTATGATGAAGATACAGGCATTTAAGTTATCCTAACAAACAAATTTAACAAATAACCTAAATGTTTTACGTTATTAATTCTTTTAGCTTAAATTGTTTATCTTGACTTAATTATACGCGATTAATTTTATATATTTCGGTTTAGATTGATTGATCTAACATAAGAACTACTTTAACTTTAATAATATGGAATAGTATGAAATTAGTCAACTCCATACACTAATATCATCATCTGTATTTCATCCCATCATGTAACACTGCAGAACACCGAATTACTGTAGCCAGAAATAAAAGGTGTAGCGAGGGGTCTTAAATGCTAATGCACCTAATTAAAAGATCCTCTTACGCTAATAATACGTTGACAATCCATCTACTGTGTTGTAACCCTTCCCTCCACTGTAAGTTGCTTTGGATAAAAGCGTCGGAAAAATTAGTAAATGTACCGGCTTCACCGATATATATACAGCCCGGTGTGGGGGGCTGCAGTGCATATGTGAAGCGCTCTGTGGTGACTATTTTGGGAGGACCGCTTAAATTAAATTAAATAAAGTGAAACTGATGTAAAGTGAATAACCCGCAGCACTCTGCTAAGTGTCCGTGTCGACAAACTGAACAGCGCGCATCAAAACAAGCCGGAGCTGGAAGGCTGCAGCCGAGCTAGCTAGACCCACAATAACTGAAAACACAGTTATAACTAAAGTCTCCAGAAAGTATGTGTATATAATGCTTAAAGCATCATTACCTATCACCTTCGCTCCGTGGGTAGGAAGTAGCAGGTAACAGCCCTACGTCCCTTCTTCCGCGGATCATGGCAATTTCGCCAAGGAACCGTTACTTTCCTTACGGCTAACTTCCGGGTATGTAAACCACGTGACCGTTCACGTACGCGATTGGCGCTCGGAACACGAGCCCCGCCCCCCCGAACTCAGCGTAGACCTTTTCGTCCCGAGGAATTAAAGCGATGATTTGATTTAGCGGGGTGTACGCAGTGTCTTTCTATCCATCCATTTTCTGTGACCGCTTGTCCTATTCAGAGTCGGGGGGGGGGGCGGAGTCTATGCCGGAGGCTACGGGCGCAAAGCAAGGAACAACCCAGAATAGGGGCGCCTAGGTAATACTCGGTTTACACAGGAAACCGGAGCAGATATTAAATGGCCAAAAGCGACGTCTTAACAAAGGCATGGAGAATCGCGACATTTCCCTAGATAAGTGCACTCCGTAACACTACAGTATCGATATATATTAGTATTTACATATGGATTGGATACCCTAGACGCACTCACAAACATCACTATCCTTTCATTTAAATCCATTAAAACCCGACAAAAAATCTACAGATTAATAACCATTAATGAGGAAAAACGTAGTTAAAATGGGGAAAGTCAATCATTTAAATTCAGCTCAAAACAAGAGTTAAATGTCAGTATGATACATGTATATATTTAACAATTATTTATACCAGCGACAAATTAATAAATCAGTCGATTAAATATTCGTATGGCCAAATAAAGTTTTGTTTTATGCCCTCCTTATAAACGCAAAAAAATAATCCTACCCTAGGAAGAGGTACAGCAGTTTTCGGTTTTCTACCGGTAGCGTGGCCGAGCGGTCTAAGGCGCTGGATTTAGGCTCCAGTCTCTCTGGAGGCGTGGGTTCGAATCCCACCGCTGCCATAGTGCACGTTTTATTCTTACAAAGCACAACCGATAGAACAAAAGATAAATCGGCGTGGAGAATGGGTATTACCGCCATGTATGAGATAAACCAAGTAGTTATCCACAGCATAATTCAAGGAATTGAAACCTAAACTCTTATTTATGATGGTAATGTACACGAAGGTATACATTTTTGCAATGCAGATGCCCTTTTGTCTGAATGACTATAGGAAATTCCAAATCAGAGACATTAAAGAATCACCTATAACTCCTGCCTTTAGTAATATCCATGGATGGATGTCAGTAAACTTTCATCCCCACACAAACTTACAATGGACAATTTTAACACAATTATACATTATTTGCTGGGATCCCCATTGCACATTTGAAGATGAAAACCATCAAGAGTAACACTATGTCTTTTAGTTCCAGTTTGACTTTTTCAGCTCAGCAATAATCTGACAAAAATATGATTACCTGTCATGAAGCACAAAGCTGGTATCGCAAGGAAAGACAATTAAACTCCTGTCAATGTCAAGCTAGTTCAAAGAATTACAGCATTCCATAAGCTTTGTGGACCTTTGGTAGAAGTGTGTAGTCATCAGCCATTTTATATGTAGGTACCATTCCTCACCTGGGATGGCTTGGATGAAGAATAAAGGCAGGATTTGGTGTTTCCAATTGCAATATCATATCCTGTGAGACACTTCCATCCATCACAGTCCAAAAACCAGATCTTTCAGTAATGCTCCTCTGGTACATTATTAGAAACCTTTCACTTTGACAAATTGTCCATGAAACCCCATTTAAAATCTGGGAACAAGAACTATTATAAAATGCATGCTTTTATACATCCTGTGCTTTCTGATTTCTACTCTAGCATTTTCGTTTGGGCTGCATTTGGTTAGTTCTCTATGAAGAATAATCAAAATTTATTTAATATGTCATGTCATCTTAACACAACTAAATATGAGTCATCAGCCGTAGCACAATCGGCACGATGTGATTACTACAGGGGGATGCTCTGCAACGAGACTGCTTAACTTGTTTTTACAGAAGTGAATAACCCTACAAAACTTTAACGATAATAATGATGGTATAACGGAACAAGATCTCAATGGGGAGGCGCGCTGGGTGCATTATGTGCAGTGAAGAAGAACTTTGCCAAAATCAAATGCTAACCAAATTACTGGGTTTCTGGTAACAAGTGATAATAGGTTATAACTAAAGATAACAAAAAACAGCATCATGATTTTGGTTATCTGATAAAATAGTTTTATTTTTAGAACTTCACAAATCCCCATCTGTTGGCTGAATGTATTTATCCAGTGTGTCTTATTGATATGATGCTGTCTATCCAGCTTAACTCTGACCAGCTTTCCATTGTGTCGAAATTTAAACATTTGTCAAGGCTCTCTGTGCAACCAGAGATAGGAAAGATTTAAAATGATGGCCAGTCCCCCATCCCATCTGATGAGGGTGCCTGTACGTCAAGACTGTTAGCACAGGGCTGGTGTGACATGATGACATATTACAGATGTCAAGACAGATGGTCGAGGGATAGATAAAAGTCAAGTCCGCGGGGTGGATGAGTGGAGAAAGAAGCTGAGGAGCCGTCGTGATGCTGACCTGGGCGCTGATCTGCATTGTCGCAATGCTGCATTCTGCAAAGAGGACCCAGACTTTTCCACTCTATTCTGGCATGAGTCTGGCGCCCCCAGCAGGTAGGTGAAATCATTCCAAAGCCTGCATGCTTGTCTAGGATTTAGACCAGGGGTGGCCAATCTTATCCAGAAAGAGCCGCTGTGTGTGCAGGTTTTCGCTGCAACTGCCTAATTAGATTACTAATTAGAGGACTGAAGAGTCCTCACACCCGGGTTTGAACAGCGGACCTAAAGGTTACCCCAAAAACCAGCATACACAGGCCCTTTGCGGATAAGACTGGCCACCCCTGGTTTAGACGTTCGGTCGGCAATTTAACCTGAACTATGCACAAAATGTCACTTTTCATGTTGGATCATATATTTTCCTCCAGATGGTCGACACAAGTGGTGAGCTTGTGACTTTCATGTTTAGAAGATCTAGAACTCCTGTTATGACTATAATAAAACAGCGTAATGATACACAGAGACTGATACCAGGGTAGAGACTAATAAAGGACTGCAGTAAGAAAGATCTATCTACAATTTATCCAATGACCTTCAAAATGTCATATGGGCAGCAGGTTGCACAGTACTTAATGGCATGGACTTTTATACCTGGATTCTAACAAACTTGAGTGTATAAATCAGGACTTTCTCTGCTGGCCCCTGAAGGATGGGCTCCCCCTTTTAAGTCTGGTTCCTCCTAAGGTTTCTTCCTATAAGGGTGTTTTTGCGCTGTCTATGTCACCTCTAGCTTACTTTCTGGGGGCATTGCACTATACAAAAATTGAACTGGAAACTGAACAGAAAATTTGGCTTCTATTATAAAAGTCACAAGGTGAAAAGGTCTTTGTGATTTAGGATAGGTCAGAGGTACAGAGGATGGGAAAATGAGTGAAACAAAGTCAAAAATTTGATTTGGACATATTTATATGTTGTCAATAACAGTCGCACTTAGAGTAATATAGCTGTTGGGTACAAAATCTAGTGATTTATCACTGTCAATTAATGGTCTACCATTTTTGGTTAGGGTTGAATCAATGTCCATAATGTTTATTCCAAAAGAGAATAAATATTGGAATAACTTGCCATCACAACTTAAGTCTCAGTTTTTTGACTGACAGTGACAAATTTCATGTCTTATTAGAACTGATCCAGAAACTGGTAGCGGAGGAGGAGGGAGAGCAGACAGACCTGGAGGATCGCAGGCATGTCAGATTCCAGCTGGGTCCAGACAGTGACACATGGGCCAAAGGTAAGGGAAGGTTCTCTGTGACTTTCAACAAGCCACTTCAAAGCCGGCAGAAATTCTTGTGTACCTGTTGAGTGGTAATGGGTAGATTGTGGTATCTTTTTTAGCAAGAAATACCCAATATTCATCATTACAGTGAACATTCGGGCATGAAACGGTATCTAATGCCGCAGAATAACAGCAATATATGAAATATGTCCCATCCACATGTCAATTTAATCATTGTTTTTGAAACTCTTCTCCTTCTTCTGTATGGTTCATGCAGCAAAAAATTCCCTACAGCAAGAGAGCATCAGCAACATGGTAAGATAACAGAAGTGATGCAAGATGATAGATTGACGTACTGGACACATTAGAGTCCAGTTATGTATGATACAGTCATTCCTCTCTGAGTTTGGCCAATGCTGCATTATCAAGAGTGCTATATTAGCTGTAGTTTCTGTGTGGGTACATTGATCTATTTTTGACCACACTTACTTAGTGTATGACCTTCAATCTGTCAGTCCATCTCTTAATAGCCTTATAAGTAAAGTGAAGATCACTGAGTTTGATTGTGTCGCCTGGTACGTCAGCAAGGAATCAATTTGCTCCCAGAGGTTCAGGGTTTTGATTTTACTGGACTACTCCTCTGGTGCTGGTTGTTGCCATGTGGATTTTTAGCCGTAGGTGTTATTACACCCGTTCGTATGCTTGTCTCCTCAATGCACCACGCTCTCTGACCAGGTGGAGGATTTAAAGACTGCCATGCTGAAGCTGGCCGCTGTGGACAGTGTGCGAAACCGAGGCTTCTTCCGCCAGAGCCCGCCAAAGACCACCAAGAGAGGTTAGGTGCTGTAGGCCACTAAGGCTCAGATTGCAACATATTTGGCTGCAAAGTGATGAAGCTATGAATTGTGACTAGGGATGTATGTTTCAGGAATTTCCAGGGGAGGAAACTTTCCATGGGAATTATTTGGGAATTTATATTTTCGTGAGTATCTACTGTTGTCAAACATACAAAGACTCTGAGGATATTTAGGTTGAACTTTTTTAACACATTAACTTTAACACATTTTATTGAAACAAATACATTTCCCTTGCTAACATTATTGAGCCACATGGCATGAGGCATGAGGCTTGATGATGAAAGGCAGAATGTGTTCAATTTGGAGAATCTGCTGACAGTCATAAATGCTCTATCAAACAGTAACTGTCCATTTCAGCTGGGGTTTCGAACAGGTGGGAGTCAGGCTCAAAGAGCCTCAAGTTTGCCCAGATTAACACCAGCTTCTCCACCTGTATATTTGTGAGCCTGTTGTGGACTTTTGTGTGTATATCGCCAAAGAGAGACCAAAGACAAATCTGAGTAGGCTATGTGTCAGATTATTACTATCACCAATAACAGGATGTCAGATGAGCAAAGACCCATCCATCGGGGTGACACCAAGTGAAGCCTGCATCATCACAAAATGAACTTTACTAAAACCACTCTTCATCAGTTAGCTGGCTAGCTAGCCAAATTATTGTGACTCATCCATTAGCTTGTTTAATGGATTACTTTAGGGATACCTGTTTAGTTTTCTAAAAATTATGTATCCTCTTTTACAGATAAATTTTATATTTATTATTATTAATTTTATATCATAGCTGAGCCTTTCTCCTCATCTGGTGCAGACTCAAATGTGAACGGGAAAAAGGAGGAATCAAAAATAGCTACAAAACTGCATTCTCTAAAATGATGACTAGTTGGAGTTGCATTATAAATTCCCAAAATTCCTGTAAAAATGTTCACTTTCTGGAATTTTAGCTGAAATTTTCCACCTTTGCAACCCTGAGGTTCTGTTTAAATGCCAGTCTTCAGTAGCTCCCTCACTCTTATGGCAGTGTGGAACTGCTGAACTTCAGCAGAAATGAACACCAGGAATAACACAAAACTTGCTCTTCTCTCATTTTCCCAAACAGCTTGCTTCTGGAAGTACTGCGTTACAAACTAGCTGAGGCTGTTCTGTTCCTGTGAGAAATGAGCCGCATCCTGGCCTGGCCATGGAGACCTTGTGTTTGTACCCCCGACCCACGTTCCACATGAGTTTCCTGCGTGTGTACCCCTGACCCACATTCCACATGAATTTCCCGCGTGTGTACCCCCGACCCACGTTCCACATGAGTTTCCTGTGTGTGTACCCCTGACCCACATTCCACATGAGTTTACCGCGTGTGTACCCCTGACCCACATTCCACATGAGTTTCCCGCATGTGTGTACCCCCGACCTACGTTCCACATGAATTTCCCACGTGTGTACCCCTGACCCACATTCCACATGAGTTTCCCGCATGTGTGTACCCCTGACCTACATTCCACATGAGTTTCCTGCAGAGCCCGGAAACAACATGTCTGTTGTTTTGTATATTAAGAAAGAAATATATTTTTGAATTTTAGAGGAGTGCCACCCCACCCTGTGGTTAAAAAAGAAGTGTGCGTTTGAATGGAGGAACATTGTGTTTCGTTGTACCTTTGAAATAAAAGGGTCTATGTCATTCGGTTTCGAGGGGCATAGCTTTGCCTTTTTATGTTGTCCAGAGCAAAAACCTTATGGTTAAAAATCAAAACACCACAAACAAGTGCCAAAACGCCATTTGTCCACACGGTGGCAGTGCAGCCTCAGGGACGTGTTCCTCTCTTGCTCTCAGGCACACCAACATACTAATTAGTTTCTCAAGTGTTTCAAATTGCTACATGCTGGATGTCAAGAGATACAGAAATGTCCGGTTGTTATCATAAAAGGCTCAGGTTAGATAAATGGAACGATATGTAGTGAGTGAGAAACTTTATTGGATTTGGATCCATTCAGACCATTTGATGCTTGTTCCTGTTCCACCAACAAATGTTTTGGCCAACTACCAAATCAATAAACCTCTGCTAAGAAGGGTCTGCTTAAAACCACTGTGCCGTTTTCCTTCATTTTCATTGAACTCTATCACCAGAGTGCACGTTTAGTATAAAGTATATAGGAAAATATATTTATGTATATTTACACTATGGACACAAATTCAAATGAAGTTGCATATTACAAATACAGTTAAGTGCACATCAGACCTCCCTGTGCCATATAAAGATAACAGGCAGGAGAAGCTATTCAAACATACAATGCGTGTAACTGGATTTAAAGTTGTTTGTCTATGTTTTTAAGCATGTTTTCTTGGACCATGTTATTTTACATTTAAACGAAAATGCTCCTTAAAATTAGTTATTGAAGGACTGGTGGCTTCTTAGCTGAAAGCTAAGTTGCATCTCAGAGGAGTAATATATTTTCTGAGAAGGTCTACACAGATGCTTCCTCCCTTCGCTTGTTTACTAATGTTGGATTCAGGCAAAATTCCCAGGCAGCCTCATCTTCGTTTAGATGCAGGGCTTGAAGACGACTGTTGATGAAGGAATGGAAATGAGGTTCTCTCCAGAGACATGGAGAAGGTGAAAATCCAGCAAAAAGAGGCGGTGCTCATTTCCTGCTCTGTGTGTTTCACACTGTTATACATGCGATTCGTCTCCAGGCTCCGGCCTACTTGTGGTCTGTTCACTTTTTGCTGGCCACGCTCAGGTAGGCCCTCTCGATCTCAGCGTCGGCGGGACATGTCTGGCTGAACTCCTCTCGCTCGTAGGCATTCCTCAGGTAACGCCACACACCTGAGAATTCGGCGGGGATGTCAAAGTCACAGTACTTCTTGGCAGCAACCTGTACAACAAAAATAATTTTTCCATATAAACAGATTGAAAGGATACCTTTAGCACTTTCCCTGTGAAGGGTCACCAATAACAACAATTAATGCTGCTGTTTACAGGAATTCAGCAACTGAAACAGCTGTGGAGTATGATGCTGGGATCAAATCACACAAATGCAGTGGAAACTTCAATGTGACCAACCTTGATGACATGGAGCTTGGGCAGCAGGTTGCAGTCGGCCAAAGTCAGCCTGTTGCCGTCGAGGAACTTCCTGTTGGAGACAAGGACGTCCTCTGCAGAATTGTGGTCGATCTCTTCAGGTAGGGGTGTGTTCAGATACTCATCAAGGCGCTTGAATTCCCGCAGCAGCGCCTTCTCGTGAACTGCATGGGTCCAATGTATGAGTAAGGGCCCAGGATACAAGTATGGACAAGGAAGAAAATATTCATGTAGAGGTAGTATTTTAATCTGTCCACAATAATGCTCATTCTGAGGTAAATTTCTAATGTGTCCACAATTGCAACACTGGAGTATTTGAAGTCTTTCACATCACAAATATTCTTCCACCACTGTCTTTTACACATAGAAATCATCATTATTTCTGAAGGAAATCCTTTTTTTCCATTATGCACTTTTTTGTCTAATGTTGTAATCTTACGCATTATTTTGAAGATAGAATTGGAAGGGAGAATAATCTTGATGTAGCAACCTACATGCCTGGAACACAGCACTCATCACTCTTCACATCCTCTTACCTTTGTTGGTTGGACTGTTCTTGATGAAAGCCGAAAATTTGGCAAAAATGTCAGCGCCAACATCAAAAGACTCTTTGTTTGTGGGGCTGAGGTGGGGGTACCTGTAGCGAGTGAAGGGAAGGCAGAGGTGATTCGGGGCTGACAGCGAGGTGGACGGCCTGCCCACGTCCCTCTGCGTCTGGAATCGAAAAACCTGGAGAGGGTGTGGTGCAGCACCCTACCTGGGGGGCGCCAGCGTCTGCTCCAGGAACTCTTCAATCTTCAGGAAGTCCGTCTTGAGCTCGCCATTGTACAGCAGAAATGGTGGGTTTGTCCCTGGAGCAAGATCTTTCAGCTCTGCGGGCTTCCTACAGTCATGGTGGGCAGAGAGGAGGAAGCAGGTGGGGTGGGGGGAGGGAAGCTTAGGGTCAAGTGGGGGCCATCAGTTTCCAAAGCAACCTATAGGTCCCTCCCCCGCTTCCCTCCCAACCGCTGGCCATAAAACCTCTGTGTGCTATATGGTGAAAGTAACAGCTGATAAGCATGCTGGGTTCTTAAAGCCTTAAATAGAAAATGCCCTAAAAAGACCAATAAGAGACATGACGGTTATATACTGTTTTCCACTTTTGCCTATCCTGATCACCATCAACACTGTGGGCTGCTGTGAGCTGGACGTTGTGTTTGGCTGTGAAGCTCACTGTCTCCCTAAATGCACGGCACCATGCTGACGTAACGTACAGCAGAATGATCGTTTGTCGCTCTCCACATTCTCACCAGCCGCTGTAACCTTGCAGCCAAGTACCGCTCAGTCAAGCTGGACTCAGGATCTTTAATTAGTATTAATTAAAGATTAATACTAATTAACACAGTAAGTCTGTGAGGCATATTGGGAACGGGATTATCAGCAGAGTTACTTCAGAAATGTATTCCGGAACGCTTACTAAAGAACTGTTATAAATTTAGGAAGTAAATGAATTCCAAGAATCACAGTCTTTAAGTAGCGCAACCTGATTACTTTCCGTTCCAAATGTGCACAGAACAGAAGAGAAAAGGTATATCAATAAGATGAATAACTTCTGTAAAAATTCTGGGAGGCAACAAAACATGGTAAGATAACCTTAGGATATGTAGGCACGCATGAAACACTGTAACAGCTCTCTTAGTACATGACTTAAGAGCAGGTTTAGTATCTTCTTAACAAAATCAACAGCATATAGATCTTTGACAGACCAATATTTATTTAGTTTGAACGCAACAAACTCAACATGAAAAGAAAATATTCTTCATCGAGCAGCTAGCTACCTACCTAGCTGTAGCTCTTTTCAAATGGAAAAAAAAAAAAAAAAAAACATTGGTCTGAATTACATTAGGGCATTTCATTTTTTTATATCACCTAGCAATAAATTAATGAAACCATAACGAACAGCTGGCATTCATAAATAAATAATTTTCAATGGCCTTTAATTTTACGAGAAACCTGTTAATTTCATGGGATTTCTACATTCTATCATCAATTCCTTTTTATGTCAGGATTTCACCATGCAGTCTGCATTTTCCGCATCACGGAAATCATAGGGTTCTACACATCTCTTTTACACCATTAAAACCCTGCAACACAAACGCATGCGCACATCTGCAACAATGCTAATAGTGGCGAAGCATTCTTTGCAGTGACTGCCCCAGTAAATGGTTCATGTGAGAGGAGAGTGACGTCTTGAGAGAGGAATTGTGAGTGCGGGTGCTACATCTACATTGGGTTAAACCTGTCAGGAATCTAAAGTCTAATAAGGCGCAGCTAAACAATCTCTTGATCCATGAAAATAGTATTTCATGCATATCATAGTAACTGCATGCGACAAAACAGAGGATAGAAAACACAACGATCAAGGGAAGAGGCTGAAGGTCAGAAGGTCAGACCTACTTCTTCATGTCAACGGTGGTGACTGTGAACTTAACGCCCTTCAGCCAGAGCACGATGAAGAGCCTCTGGCAGAAAGGGCAGTTCCCCACGTTCTCCCCATCCAGGCCGGCCTGTGGTGAGAAGCATGGAAGATCACGTTATGTAGCCCTTAGACAGCTCTACCTCAGAAGCTGCAGCAAGCGTCCTGATTATTAGTCACAATTAAGAAGTTTATAATTTGCGTGCCGGCCCCTCTACTATAAAATACAAAGCTGTATATTATAGTAGAGGAATGAAGGATATCGCCAGCAACCAAGCACCAGCAAGATTACAGCTTTGCAGACAGTCTAAAACCCACACCGTGAGGAATTTTCTAGAAAATTTAACATGGAATGTTGGAAAAGCACCGTCAGAAAGGGTAGATTCAGAGCGACAGCTTCTCCCCCGGAGAGCAGAACAACGTCAGCTTCCCTCATCTAATACAGCTGGACACATCTGAGCATTACTCAGTCACAAACGTAGCGGTAGTGAAACTAAGCAGACTTTGGGAGCGTGGAAGATGTCCAAGCCTGGTGTCAGTCACATGATGAGCTAAGGAGGTATAGAGGTGGGTGTGGCAGCAGATGGGTAGGTGGGGCTGTGTTTACGTGTCTAGCAAAGAAAAGGGTGTGAGAAGGATGTGGTAATGAATGGGGGGGGGGGGCGGGGTCTTGTCCATGTGCCCGGCCGTCCACAGGGAGTGTCCTGGAACATGTGGTGGCAAATAGTGTGTCCTAGCTTAGTTTGTGCGAGCCAAACGCAGGGTTTTTGGGCATCAGGGACAAGCACAACATAGCTCCACCCCATGCACATGCTGTCTGTATGTTGATAAGGCGGGGGCCTCCTGTACGTACTTTCTGGAGAGAATGATAAAAACGTCTCACCGGGGATGCTAACTCAATCGTTGACGTAGCCCCGTTAACCTCCTTTGAATGATGCTGTGTGTGAAGCTATCCTGTGAGACTCCTATCCTGCCCATATTCCAGATCCTACCTCTAAAAATGTCAGCATATAAAGCCATATGTAGCAGAAGACACAGAAGCATTTCGGCTGAGAAACTGTCTTTCTGAAGACTCATCTTCATATGACTTTAGTTTTCACCAGGGAGAAAAATAACCTAGTTTGAAATATCTTACTTACTCAAGTAATGATATTTTTACCACTATAGCTTTCAAACGTTCAGACTAGAACATTCCAGGAATACTATAAAGAGCATCATGAGACACAATGATTCACCGTAAAGTTTACAGACTCTGACACTTATTTTAAACATTAAGGAACATAAGTAAACACTGAGGCTTGTGAACAAACATGAAGAATGAAGGACTGACCTTAATGAAAAGCTCAATGTTGGGCTCTCTGTCCAGGTTTGGCCTCAGAGCCATGTTGTTCCTCTGCAACGGCGAGAAGGAAGCACAATATCTCCACAGATATCCCAGTTATCCCAGCTGCGTCCTGGCCAGCGAGCGTCCAGCTTCTGAGGATTGGAGGGATCCAGCTAGCTCTGTGGAGGGAGTGTCTCTGTCCGTTCGTGCAGTGTGCGGGAGAGAGGGGAGATTCCAGGAACCCGTCTGAGTAACCAATCCTGGCCAAAATCTGTGTGTGTGCGTGCGTGTCTGAGTGTGTGCATGCATACGCTGGCTCCTTCAGCTGCTTCCCCCCACAGGGGCTGGCTTAAAAGGCCAGAAGAGGGAGGGCAAAAGAATTGGGCGTAGGGGGCTTTTGTATAAAAGCCTGGTGCCAGGCTCAAAATAGGTTGTACACTCAGTGAAAGATCTTGTGGAAAAGGTGTGTGGCTTCCACATCACGGCGGTATGCCCTCCTTCACCACATCTGTCCATGATAGTACCGCTGCCAGCAGATCTGCCTGTCCTTAGTGCCTAGTTTGTATGGCTCTCAAGTTTTTCCAATAGAAGCCCTGCTCTATCCTGCCACATACAGAACAGTTTGGGGGGGGAGGGGGGGTTTGGTCCATCCCGGAGGGTGTGTCACATGACCTTATGGGTCCGAGTAAATTTTCTTATATCTGATCCCTGCTTATTTGTAAGAGTTTGCCCCCCCCGGTAACTCTGAGCCTAACTGATGCTTATCAGTCCTGTTCTTGCTTTCTGGTGCCTGCTGAAACTACATCTTTTTGTGTTTTGACAATTTTTTTTTGTTGTTGTCTTTCGTACAGCTCCATCTTGGAATGGGAAAAGGCCAGTAAGAATGATAGGGCCATTTTCCCAGATTGCCCAGCTCATGGGGCGGTATCCAGCAGCTCGGAGGGCTTTCCCGCACGCAGGTGTGGCCTGGCATAAGCTGCCCTCGATTGCAGACTTCATCATGTGTTTCCTGTCAAAAACTGAATTACCACAGAAGTGAATCACTGAATCACGATGGCTTAGTATGAGCTCACCACACTAAGAAAAGTAGGTTCTTTCCTATGGAAAAGGGAAGCTTACGGAAAGACGCCCATAATAGCTGACACCACATCGAACAGCCCATTTCATGGGTGGAAAGGTGATGTGGCTAAGCGGACCTTACTGTACACTCTTAGCCAGAACCAAGGTTCGTCACCTAAGGTAGACCTCATACTCTTAGCCAGAACCGTGGGCCGTCACCTAGCGCAGACCTCAGACTCTTAGCCAGAATCGAGGGCTGTCACCAAGGGCTGTTCATCCTGGGATGAAACAGAGAGTGAAATGATGATTTGAACACAAATGAAGCACATTCCTGTAGGAGGTCAGTGTCCCTGTGAGTGACGGGAATTTCCATCGGTCACAGGGAGGCTGGAAAACGAACAACAGAGTGGAAAATGGAAGCTGTATAACAAATGCAGGAAATGCAAAGAGAAGGAGTTGTGCCGGGACAGGAAGCAGCCATCCCATGAACACGCCCACAATGCCTTGCAGCCAAGAATCTGTGCTTATGTCCGGAAATAATCCTTTCACTGTTAGGTTTCTAACGAAGGCCTTTAACCACAAAAGCTGCTCAAGGGACACTGGATAATAGGCTCACCCTGTGCTCTGACCCCAAGCTTTGTGCTCATCCACATTTCTATGTCTCATGGAGAACAGAAAGAAAAAAGTGTGAAAAGATAAAGAATTCCTAAATACCTGTACTTGTATAATTAAAGTATCATGTAATTGGGAAGTATCATAAAAGTATTATAACGTCTCTTAAAAACACACCCACACCTTAATAAGAACCACTGCGTCATGCTTACTTTTAGCTATGCACCTCCCCAGCTCAACTGGTCATGCCACCATGCGGGGGGGGGCATGGTTCTTCTCGGGAACTCTTGAGCCTTGTTGCCAAAACAGCTCCTCCGCACCGTGCAGGGGATGCCTTGGACCATCCCTTTAAACACTCCATCAATTTGCCGGCTCCGCCAGCAGCTGCCAGCTGTTGCATAAACTTTACCACTAATCCCTAAGCCAATAACAGCCCTCCTCTCAGTGAACAGCAAACTCACGCCAAGCCCTCAGGGTCAGCCTGAGTGTTGCTGTCCGTCCAACTTTTAGGGGATTTCATAACCTTGCTGAGATTTCTGAATAATTAAGCTTGAAAAAGATAAATTACTTTGGCTTCCAGCTGCAAAATACTGTCCAAGGCCTTCAATAACAGTACCATCCAGAGTGATGGGAAACATTCTGTTTAATGATTACGGGAAAGCAGCCGTGCCCTGTTCCCTGAGCCGGAAGCCATTATCACACGGAGACACTTTCTACAAAACACTGACCAGTTGGAAGTTTCCTTATCTGTGCCCTGCAGAACATTCCAGTGAAGTGGTTCGTTGTTCTTGGTCTGGTGGTGAGCTTGTGTCTGTTTTGCACTCTTTTCACAGAGAACCTCATGTTCCACAAACGTTACTCAGAAAAACAAAAATGTCCCATCTGAGCCAAACGTAACAATCCGGTCAATCCAGGCCAAGGCAGTGGTGAGGAGGGAGTGGAGAGACTTGGGGACACATTCCAAACCCAGACCTGAGGCTGGGTGGCTAGAGATTGTGGTTGGGGTTTTCTGTGGGGGGTGAAGTTAGTATCACATACATACTAACATCTTACTACTACACATATTCTCCATCCATCCACATATTCTGAAATGTTCATCCGGGTCATGGTCACGGGGCCAGCAGAGATATCCATACCTTCCTCACCCAAGCCACCTCCTCCTGCTCTTCCAAAGGAACACCAAGACGTTCCCAGGCCAGCTGAGAGATATATCTCCTGTGTGTCCTGGGTCTGCCCCGGGGTTGTACATGCCCAAAACAGGAGTCATCGTATGCAGATGCCTGAATCACCTCAGCTGGCTCCTTTCGATGAGCAGGGAGTAGCGGCTCTACTTTGACCACCTCCCAAATGTCCGATCTCCTCACTTTATCTCTAAGGCTGATCCCAGACCCCCTCCAAAGGCATATATGGTTTGCTCTTGCTCTGGTTATACAGAAACCTAATGGCCCATTATAACGGACCCTGCACCCCATACTCTTGAAACACCTCCCCAAGGGACACAGCCATATGCCTTTTCCAAGTCCACATCAGATGTAGACTGGATGGGCAAACTCCCATGAACCCTCCAGTATCCCTGTGAGGGTAAAGAGCTGGTCCAGTGTTCTGCGACCAGGACGGAATCTGCATTGCTCCTCCTGGATCAACAGAGTACCCCAGCATAGACCTTCCCAGGGAGCCTGAGGAGTATGGTCCCCCTAATGTTGGAAGACATCCTCGGGCCTCTTTTCTTAAGGACTGGGACCACCAATCCAGAGGCACTGCCCCCAACTTCCACGCAATGTTGAAGAGGTCTGTCAGCCAAGACAGCCCAACAACATGAACAGTTTTCAAAAATTCAGGACAAATCTAATCCACCCCGGAAGCCTTACCACTGATGAGTTTTTTTTTACTACCTGAGTGACTGGAGACCCAGTGATTCCAAGTTCTCTCAATCAATCGATCAATCAATCAATCAATAAATCAAATCAAACTATTCATATAGCATGTTCCTAACAGCTAAGATGCAATTCAAAGTGCTTTATAAGCAATTGATACAACATTGACACTAAAATAAACCAAATTTATACATAGTAAAAAGAACATAAAAATAATCTAATAATAATAAATAAAATAGGTATAAATTCTGAAACCATAAGAATATAAAAACATTACATAAAAGCCAGACCAAAGACATGACTTTACAGTTTATGTTTTAAAAAAGCAGTATTTTCAGCATCTCTCACATCCTCAGGAAGGCTGCTCCAGAGGCTTAGAGCATAGTGGCTAGATGTAGCATAATCAAATGTTTCTGTTCCACTTTGTGGAACAGATAAGAGAGAGGAACCGGATGATCTGAGGGCTCTTCCTGGTTCATAAACTGAAAGCATTTCTGAGAGACAGACCGGTGTTGTCACGTCCCGATCGTGCCGCTCCCCCTGTGTGCCACGCCCCCTTATTAACCACATTACCAGCTGTTCCTAGTCTTGTCTAATTTAAACGCTTCCCTGTTAGTCTTTCCCCAGTTCTGTCATTAACGTCTTAGCGTCGTTTTGGTGTGCCCCGTGTATCTTTCCCTGATTAAATCCCGTATTATCCCATCTCCTTGAGTCCTGCTCCTTTTTCCCCGGTCCGTACTTCCCCGTGGCATGACAGAACTGGGGAAAGACTAACAGGGAAGAACTTAAATACAGGAACTCAATTAGACAAGACTAGGAACAGCTGGTAACATGTGGGATTCCACACGTGGTTAACGAGGGGGCGTGGCACACAGGAGGAGCGGCACGATCGGGACGTGACAGGTGTAAGGCCATGTAGCGCGTTATAAACTCATAAAAAAACTTTAAAATCAATATGACAACTGACAGGTAACCAGTGTAAGGACTTTAAAATAGGTGTAATGTGAGCTCTCCTTTTGGTCTTAGTCAGCAGAATTCTGAATTAATTGTAACTGATTTATTGTATTCTTTGGTTGATCAGAAAGAAAGTTACAATAGTCTATCTTTTTAGTTATATTAGCGTGCAGCAGTCTCTGAATCTACTTCTTCCATGGAAGGCATGTCAGTGGGATTCAGGAGGTACCCAACGTGTCCTTAGACCCGACTAAATCCCTGGATAAGGGCAACAGCACTCCATCCCTATTTTAAACCATATGCGCAAAGCCCTGCATCCTCCTTCTGAGTCGACCAATGGCGTCCCAGGATCTCTTCAAAAGTCATTTTCCATGGCCTCACCAAACTCCACCCACACCCCTGATTTTTGCTTCCACAATTGCTAAAACCACACTGCTTGGCCTGCTGTTAACTGTCAGCCGCCTCCGGAGACCCACAAGCTAAGTAAGCTCGGAAGGCCTCCTTCTTCAGCCTGACGGTTCCCTTTGCCACTGGTGTCCACTACCAGGTTCAAGAGGTGCCCCTGCAACTGGCTCCAACAACCTAGGCAATGAAGGCATGGAACATGGCCCATTTGGGCTCAATGTCTCCAGGCTCCTGTGAAATGCAAGAAAAGTTCTGCCAGAAGTGCGAATTGTACATCCCCCAGGCAGGAGACACTGCCAATCGCTCCCAGCACACCCTTACTATATGTTTGGTTCTACCAGGTTTGTTCAGCATTCTCCCCCGCAATCTAATCCAGCTCACCAGTAGGTGGTGATCAGTTAATAACTCACCTTTTCTTTTCTCATGAACACCCTTATGCTCACGGTGCACATGGTGTTCATTATGGGCAAACTGTGGCTAGCACAACAGCCTAATAACAAAACTCTGCTGGTGTAGGCTGTTCCAACCAATCACACCCTTCCGAGGGTTTCACAGTCGTTAGCCACGTGAACATTAAAGTCCTCCAGTAGAACAATGGAGTCCCCAGAGGGGGCACCATCCAGCACCACATCCAAGGTCTCAAAGCAGGGCAGATACGCAGAACTGAATAAGCACAGATAACAGTCAGAGCCAAGTCATCCAAAGGCAGGTGACCCTTGGTGAACAAACAAGGACAAGGAATAAACTGGAGGACTGTGAATAAACCCCAGAGTGGAATACAGTCTAGCTCTTCTCCAGGTGTTTGGTTCCAGAGCCCATGTTGTGCACTGAGATAAGCTCAACTGTATCTGTCTATATCCAACAGCAGCCCAGGCTCCATACTCATCAGAAAAGTTACACTCTATCTACCATAAAGGCAGCATCCATATCCAAGGATCAGTCTACCACCGCCCCAGCTTTCCACTGGAACTGGACCCTTAGGGCTCCACCTACAGGGGGTGGGGGGGGTCCCTTTGTCCAGCCAGGCCCCTTGTGTAGAAGCCCAACCAACAGGCACCTCCCCTATTTATAGACGCTCACTGGGATTGAACCCACTACCTTTGCATTGTTAGCACAATGCTTTACTTGTGGAGCTACCAGAGTACCTGTATTCCTCTTTATCTTTGTTCATGAAGGTTGTTTGAGTCGCACTTAATCTGTTTGCTTACCTGGGACCAGTTTTCCTTGGAAGGCCTAATCAGGGGCAATTGCCCATGACAAATTAGCTCCTAGGGTCGTTGAGACACACAAAGCTCTCCCTCACCCTAAGATGGCGATTCAGGGAGGGGCACTCATCCTTGACCGTAGGAAATACTCAGGTGACCCGCAAAAATCACATGTTTGCTGTGGGTTGGGAGCAAAGGGGCCCGTTGTCAGGCAGAGACAATGGTGGCATTGAGCTGGCGCTCTGCTCTGGAGCAGCAGGCGCGGCAAGCATCCCGAGCGGGCTGCCGGACCGGACTGGACCCGGTCCGCTTGGAGAGACGGCCGCAATGCTGGCACGGTGGCGCTCTGTGGTGCCCTGGCTCCTGCTGTACCCGCTTCTCTGGCTGGCTGCAGGTGCCCACTGGGTCGAAGCAGCACCTGACTTCTCAGGTGAGTACGACGGGGGGTGGCTTCTTACCAGTGCCTTCTGTGGGTGGTGTGGGCGCCAAGATGATGGGCCAAGGACGAAAGCCTACTACAACCCTGTGGAAAAGCAGGTGTTTTTGTTTTGTTCTTTATATGCTTAAATAGCAATCCTAACTATGAATACATTCTAAATGGCCATTGATAAGTAAGACTGTTACCAAGTACTCCAACCACCCAGTAATCTGATTAATGAAAAATTTATGTTGGGTAAACAGGTCAAGAAAGCACTGCTCTCCTAATCTAACTTATTTGGAGTGATCAGTACAGGATACTGACTGAAAAACCAACAGCAGACTAGACAATAGGAAGCTCTCACAAAGGCAAGTTAAATACAGCTCTATACCTCAACAGAAAAACCTTTGCTGTATGCTGAGATACACAAACAGGCAGGGTCTGTGTTTTATCTGTGCAGATTTCCTAGCTGTATAGATACGATTACGTCTCTCCCGCCGCCCCTATCTGGACACTAAGGATTGCTCTGCTAGGCTAGAACACAAGGGGGCTAATAATAGAGCACTGTGTGTGGGCGCCTGGTACAGCTTCACCAAAGGCCGCCATTCACCGCCGCCCCTCGAGATGGGTGGGGTCACCGCGGGAGGTTACAGGGAGGCAACTCGAACCATCGACATTGCTGTGCCCATTCAAGTCAGGCTGTTACAAAGGCCCGCGTGTGATTTATAGAGGACAACAACTCAACAGGGAACTATATGTTGCATTAGAGAACCAAAAGTGGCAAATCTGCCCATTCGAGATGAAATCCATTTTCTGTTTCCTTGACGATCAAGGGCCCTGCCTGGAAAAGATGATTGTCATTTATTTTTAGACAGTGATGAATACAGTTATATATGACTGTGCTAAGGTCTGATGAGTAAGACTGGCGGTTTGTGGCCAGAGCTTCAGTTTGCTGTGAGGCTGGAGACCAAGATCAGGCTTAGATGTTATCGCGAGATCCTCTCATGGGATGTATAAGAATTTAAATTGTTGCGGAACACACAATAGCAGAGCTGCGGAAATGAGGACTGGCTGGTATGGGCGTCTCTCAGATCCAGGCGGGGCTTCACTCCCACTGACCAAATCCAACTAGCTGGGAGGCATCATGGTCGGCAAATGCAGAAATACTTCAGATACTTTGGGAAGCACTTTGGTTGATGTCCATGGCAACACTAAGGAGGGACATTCCTTTGATATGAGTCACGGGCCATTAGTGTGTGTGGGAGTTACACCCTGGAGAACGCTGGCAGTTCATTCACAGCACACATAGTGTCATCTCTGACTGTAAACCGTACTGGAGCTAAATGCCAAGAATGAAAAGGTTAAAAACTAACATATTTAAAAAGGGAAAAAAAACACGCTACTGTTTTTTTAAGCATTTTTTTTAGCATTTTTCCCAGTGGTTAATTCTTAGCATTTTTCTGCACAAACAGTATACTGTGAAATTCAAAATCAATAATATTCAGCCTATTTAAGGGCAGAAAATTATTATTATTTCATTAATACATTACATCCAGCCATCCATCCATTTTCCAAAGCGCTTATTCTACTGGGTCGTGGGGAGTCTGGAGCCTATCCCAGAAGCTACAGGCACGAGGCGGGGAACAACCTAGGATGAGGGGCCAGCCCATCGCAGTAATACATTACATCATTACATTAAATTATAAAAAAGTGTTTAAAATGCCTCCGAGGCACAGTAACTAGCACTTGTGTCATGTGGCCGACCTGTGCACATGGGTCTGATTCCACCCCACCTCAGCTTACCTGCACAGGATCCTGCGGAACCACACGGCTCACGCCTGTCAGGGCAACACGCTCTCCATCAGCTGTCCCTCCAGGACTGCCATAGCCATACTCTCCGCCTTCTACGGCCGTCGTGTGCCGAGCGTGAACCTGTGCCCTCCGCCACACGCCAACGCCTCAGCAGAGAGTGTGGACTGCACGTCCGCTGTCGCTGTCCAGGTAGTGCCGCATCGTCGCGGGAGGGGGCAAGGGGCTCATCCTGTCCTGATCCTGGGTTCCTGTGCCGCCAGAAAGTGATGCACGAATGCCAGGATCAGCGAAGCTGCAGCATACCTGTCAACAGCCACGTGTTTGGCTTGGACCCTTGCCCTTACACCAGCAAGTACCTGATTGTGTCCTACAAGTGCCGTCCGGGTGAGCACCACTCAATCAGACTGCCTATGGGTCCACTGATAACATGCACCCCGTGAACAGACGCAACAGATAGAATACAGGAGTTTATTAGTCATACAACTCATATACCTGTTTAAGCCGAACTTTTCATTTGTTTATGGTCTTACGCCATAAGTACATACATACAACATCAGTAGTGGCCATCCTTATCCGCAAAGGGCCGGTGTGTATGCTGGCTGTTGGAGTAACCTTTAGGTCAGCTGTTCAAACCCAGGTGTGAGGACTCTGCAGCCAATCAGTACTCTAATTAGTAATCTAATTAGTGAGTTGCTGCAAAAACCCACATACACAGTGGCCTTTTCTGGATAAGACAGGCAACCCCTAATCTAAAACTTATATAAACAAAAGGAGTTTTAATACTGCATCATAGAATTTTGTCTTCAGTTTACATTATATATTTGACCATTAGTTTGGGTATTTTTTTTAAAGGAAATGAATTATGAGTTATGCACTGCTTATTTGTCAGGACATCTCACAACACCACTTAATAGGTAATACAGAATTTCTGTGTGAGCACAGGTGAAAAATAACCTCCCAAAATGTGCCCCTACCCACGTCAGAGAATCACCGGAGCAAGCTGGTATGTGAGAATGAGAGGCTGCGCCTGTCCTGTAAGAACAGCACCGTGCTGGCCATCTACTCTGCCACGTTCGGGCACCAGCTGCACGGGACCCCCCACTGCCCGCAGGAGCCCACAGCCACGCCTGACATAGGTCTGTCAAGGGGCAGAATAGCGGCAGTGTGGTCTTCGTTACATGTCCTTTGTTACACTTTGATTCTCCATTAAACAAATTAGTGCCCAAATTTAATTAGATCATTTGTCAGGAAGTTTGAAGGCTGTTGGAAAAAAAAAAACACATTATGGAAACCTTTTCTAGAGACAGAGTGCTAATTCACAGCTCTGTCAACATCTACTGACCTCTAGTGGAAATAAAGGGCAACTACTATGAGAATCCATCCATTTCCTATACTTGCTTGTCCTATTCTGAGTCATGGGGGTCGAGAGTCTATCCTGGAAGCTATGGGCACAAGGCAAGGAATTACTGTGGATGGGATGCTAACCCATTTTGGGGCATGCACCTACAGGGAAATCAGCAACAACACTTAACCTTAGTATGTTTTTGGACTGTGGGGAAAACAAGAGACCCTGAATGAGACCCCATGACAACATGGGGAGAAAATGCAAACTCCACACATGAAGAGCCAGGGTGGGGAAGAGACTCAAACCCTGATCCCAGAGGTGTCCGTGTGCTAGGTGGGCTGCCTGTGTGTCTAGCGGGCTGTCTGTGTGCCTAGTGGACTCTTCGTGTGCCTAGCCAGCTGTCTGTGTGCTGAGCGGGCTGTCCATCCACCTTAGAGGCTGTCTGTGTGCCTAGCGGACTGTCTGTGTGCCGAGTGGACTGTCTGTGTGCCTAGCGGACTGTCTGTGTGCCTAGCCGGCTGTCTGTGTGTCTAGCGGACTGTCTGTGTGCCGAGCAGGCTGTCTGTGTGTCTATCAGGTTGTGTTTGTGCCTTTCAGAGTGCCTGTCACCCTCTGCTCTGAGGCGTGTATCCCGCAGATGTCACGGCAGGACAAACTGCTCCATAGTGGCCGACACGCAGGGCTTTGGGGACCCCTGCTTCCCAGGGCTCAGGAAGCACTTGCGGGTGTCCTTCACGTGTGGTGAGTAATGAGCCACTGAGCCACAGTCAGCACACTGATACTGCAGGGAATGTATGCTAACTGAGGAAGAAGGGGCCTAAAATGCAAAAAATAACACAATTGCATGGCAATACACTCTAAATGAATAATGAGCAGTTTGAAAATTAATTATAGGTAGGCACCTTTCCAAAACATTACAATGGAAAGTAACTATCTATCTATCTATCTATATTATTATTATTATTATTATTGATGTTGTTATGGTTGTCTTGCTGCAATAAGCCTAGACGGCGCAGTAGGTAGAATAGCTGTATATAAGATTAAAACTTGTCAATCGCTTTGGATAAAATGCAGCGACCTGTAAAAACTACTGCTTATTGCCACTGTGAATATACAGAACTTCCTTGATTTACTAGTGACCATGTCAGAATCAAAATCCAGAGGTGGAAAGTGCATGTCCAGAAAGTACAAACGTAGACCAAGATTTAGTTTAAGTCAACCAGCTGAATATAAAGAGTCACAGCCACAGAGTACTCAAGTGGTTGGTTGGAATGAAATCTTGGTCTAGATTTGTACTTTCTGGACCTGAACTTTCCACCTCTGTCAGAATCACACTTCATTTACCAGAGACATTACATGTGGTGAATCGGTTACAGAGAATACAGTTTACAAATATTAAGACAATACATAACATTAACTTACTGGGACGTACAAGGAGGTAGACTATCTAATATACAGTAATGCTCTATATTAACTGCACTTCAGTAATGTATTCATTATGCATTCAGAGAACAAGCGGCGTGTAAGTATACCATAACATACAGAAAAGAACAGACTATACAATGCAGGAGATTCTGCACCATATTGCACTTGAAGAGTAAGGCGTGATGTTCTGTCTCATCCAGTTCCTAGGTATCTGCTGGAGGATGTTGGCCAGGGGACTGTAGACCCTTTCTCCATCGCTGACTACACACACGGTAACAAGGCGCCTGTCGTGCAGCATGCCTGTTTTCAGCTGTGCCCGGCTGATTCTCCTGCCACGAAGGGCTGCCTCACTAAAACAGGCCGCATAAAAGTCAGCTCTGTTCCATGTCACGATGTGCGGGTATCCTGCTGAGGTGATTTCCTGGGGGATATCGAAGGGTGAGTAGACTAGCATAGCGACTAAGGATATGGGCTAACTACAAAAATACGGGGCAGTTATTCAGAATGTGAATCAGCTCAAATTCAAGTTGGCATTTTCTATGATACGAAGGTTCAGATACAAGATCACAGGTGGGGTTCAGGTGCACACCCTTGGCACCCGACATCACAAGAAGTCATCGCCCAGACCGCTAAGCCGCTGAGCTACTGAGCTGCTAAGTCGGGTCCCCTCTCACCTGCAGGTGGCTGGTACACCGGCCCAGGCGTGCCACGACCAAAGAGTATGGTGCTTTTGACCAACTCTCTGGAAATCTTTGCCCAGATAAAGGGTATGTGGGGGCTGCTTGATGCATTATGCCTCAGAAGCTGCATGTTTTCCATTGTGGGGGTGTGGGCCTGGATACCCACCAAAACATATCCTCTTATAGGAATCATGCAGATAAGTCATGGATAAGTCATGGATACAGACATATATTTCCCGAATGTTTGAATGTTTTCTGGGGGATCCTCATCAAACACCATTTGAGTTTTTAGGCAGCTCTTCAATCATACTAAATCTACTAAATTTAATAAGAACCTAAAATGCCTTAAGTAAAAAATAAAAATAAATCAATAAAACCTCTAAATCAGGGAAGATTTTATGTATTTCATATGTACAGTCATGTGACACAAATTTTGAGTTTTGCAAACTTTGCTGCTTCAGCACTTTTAGATTACTAAAAGCACTAACAAGGCAACAATAGATTGTCATCAGTCAGCATTTGACCCACAAGCTGATATCCAGCATGCCAGAGAGAAATGCAGAAGATATGAAGAAAAAAGGTCGACACTGTAAATATTGATCCTCCATAAAATTGGCGTATTTGCCAGTAAATGCATTGAAACATGAAATGCTTATACTTGTTCTTCAGTATATCACAGAAACGTAAAAGATAATCTAAAAATGCTGAAGCAGCGAAGACTGCGAAACACATTTGTGTCTCTGCCAAAACTTTTGGCCATGACTGTATTGCATTTTGGTCAACTGGAAACATCTCAATTTCATAACTGACTCGTTATTTTATGCCCTTAGCCAGTGATTTTATATCAGTTTTTCATCCCCAAAATGCAGACCCAAGGCTAAAAACTGAAAAGATCAAACTGATCCAGGATCAGTTGTGGAGGTGAACCTGCATCGTACACAGCACTCTCGATCATGTGCTCCCTCAGGCCTTCCAGAGAAGGTGGCCCTCTACTTTGTGTCTGGGATCTGCGCTGGTCTCATCTTCCTCCTGTGCCTATTCGGCCTGAAATCCACCCTGGTGCAAGATGTTAAGGAGCTGTTCTCCGACCTGAAAGATGAACTAAAAACCCCTCAGGGCCCACTTCCTGAGCTTACGGAGCCAGACGATGACACAGCCTCGGAGTCTTCCTTCCGCCACCTTACCCACACATACCGGGCCACTGAGGTCTTTCGCCCGGAGCTGATGGTAAGGATGGTCAGGATTGATGGACATGAGGAAGAGGAGGAGCTGGCAAAGGAGCTGCCCAATGGTGACATTTGGCTGGCCCAGGACTCCAGCCCGTATGCTGTCCATCAACTGCGGGCCATCAGCGCCTGACATGGCCTACACTGCAGATCCACGTGAACAAAGAATGCACTTGAAAAGAGTGAAAAAAATTTATTTGTTGTGCCTGGAAATACTGATAAATATTTAATGTAAGAAATTGCTTCATGTAAAGCAACATAAAACATTAATGCTAGGATAAGGTTCAAGGTTATAGGTTATATTTCTAGTGTACTCTAATGTTTAGATTTACTCTGTCAGGTGCAACATTCATCCAATAAAACGAACGTGGCACACGTCTGTAATTCAAATATTTTTCCTTACTAAATTGTAACACATACTTTTATAATGAATGACGCCTGTTGTATCCATAAACAGTTTATCGTGTCAAAACTACGTCGACTGGTAGTCTTGATTACACACAGATATTGTGGTCTTCCTACATATTCACGATTTTATCGTTAAAAACTTGCGATTTCAGCATTAATTGTTTGCTTTTACATACATTAGTAACTGAAAGGATGCTGTAAGTGACTGGCTGAATATAACTCCTCCCGACCGGTAGAGAGTGCCGTCTGCACCGCCGGCCCTTCCCTGCACACCGCGTCACACGTCGCTATTGGCGGATCATGCATGACGTCATGTTGACGCCAACTCGTGTGAACGAGGAAAATACTGCGGCTAAGCGGTGTCCGCCCCCAATCTGGACTCTGCTTCGTAAGAAATTGTTATTACCGGCAGAAACATGCACGACTAACTCTCTTGTGTAGCCGTTCCAGCAACAAGGATATGCGTGCGAAACCCATTTCAAGTATATGTTGTTTTTCTGCAGCGTCTTTACTCACCTAACCAGCCATGGCCAAATTAATTAATCATGGTCTTTAACTGGGCTTTGTTTTCTCGCACCCTATCTGTGGATAAATGTTTCCGGGCTGACCGATTCATGGTGCAATTCCCCACCCTGCTTTTGTAACTCTGGAGCGAGATGTCGCAACCGTGTCGCATCTTTCCTGCTTGTCAGATACCCCTCCTCCCGTGCCACTCTCCTCGGCTGCTTTCACAAGAAAAGGGGACACGCAACGGCGTGGTCGGCTGCGTGTGAAACACACCATGACTAGGCACACATAAGTAATGGCTTTCAGTGACTCGCAGCGAAGAAAACTAGAGGGTGTGGTTTGAGGGAATGCAACCATTTACTGCGTGTGCAATGCATGCAACATCTTATATTTAGATGACAGATCGCAGGCTGTGACGTGCATTCAGTCATTTTCAGTCAGTGACAGGTTCAGCCACACAGCTGAGTCTTGTGTCTGTATGGAGAGAGACCGGAGCCGGGTGGCCGGCTGACACCATTAATAGCACCCGTAAGGAGCTACATCGCCCGGCCAAACAAGGAGCAACCAAGGGGCCGGTTTATTATCGCACCGTCCCCTGACATCACCTTGTGGATACCTCTGTTCAAAGTGGTGGATACAAGGGTCCCGATCGATAAAAAACAGAAAGGAAAACTATACGTGTATACGGGCCGAAGCAACAGCTGGGGATGACTTTTAACTGAACGTGATGGATGCATTTATGGGCTCCGGACTGGGCGAGGACAAGTGTCTGACTGTATCCTTTCAGTATGCAGTTTGTGGTTCGGACTCAGCGAAGTATGCTAACATTAGTATCTGTCAAATGCTAAAGGGCGTTTAGTAACTAACTAGACTTTCCAAACGAGAAAGTTGTAACCCACGGAAAGCTATTACGCTGCGATTTAGTGCCAAAGCGAAAACATCAAGTAGTTTGTTCTCTATGGTTTGTCTTGCTGTTGTACTGCATATGTCAGTAGCCTGGCTGAGTGTCATGTCGGCCCCAAGACCAGGAGTTTCATTCCAATTTCTTCTCTATTAACTAAATAACCTGCTTCTTTTATACTGAAGTACGTAAAACGTGGTTTACTGTGTTTAGGGTTAGCGTTTATCAGCAAAACAAACGAAAACCCAGGTTCATGCACGACTCTTGCACGTATTTGTTTCTCAAACTACATTTAAGTATTTAGACTGAAAGTAGTTTTTATCATTACACGTATAACGATGTTTTATGTTATATTTGGGTGGTATACCGGTAGCTACAACAAAAAGAGGAGGCTTTTGGGGGTTTGTGTGTGAATGTTATCAGTGCTATAATTAGCATCCAAACCCAGTCATTCACAGGCAGTTGTTTTATAAAACCATATTGGCATGTGTTGAAATTTGATTCAAGCCCTTCAGAATAAGAGTCAGTGAGCCCCGCTGGGTTCCTTGACGGTGGTGCTCTGCTCAGACCTTGAGGTGTCAGGAACTGCAGCCTGGCCAGAATGAACCAAGACTCTTGGCACTGATCGAGCGCTCAGGTCGCTTCATGTAAGTGTCCACCATCACCCTGCTTGTGCTTCAACTGAGTTACGCACATGAAAATCCAGGTCTCTGGTTGCCTCCCAGCTTCCAGATTTCTTTTTTTATTTTGGGCAATACATTGACAGCAGCATGTTTGTCATAATGACTGTTTTTTGCCCTCTGTTCTTAATTGGTATTTGCTTTAGGGGCTGCATCTACCTTCTGCCAAGCTGGCAGATTTTTCATGTTACATGAGCACATGGTACTGTCAGCAGAAGTGCTGACTGGTGAACTGAGCAATCATGTATAGCTGCTGACTGGCCACTGGCTGGAACATGATGGATCTTTAGGCCAGGAAAGCCCCCAAGTATATTATGGTTATAGTTTCAACTGGTAGATGGTCTGTTCTCCACTGACATGCACTTAGGTTAATTGCATCTCTAAAATGCTCATGTGTATGTGAGTGTGAACCCTTGCATTGTTCCATCTTCTGTCCTAATTAGGGCCACTTGCAGGGTCTGGAAGTTTGTTATATTTCATAATGATGACATTATGACATCATGTGGCAAAGTGTCTACTTCTGTATTATAATACACAAAAAACTATAACTTTAAGGGTGTAGTCATAACCAGAAGGTTGCTGGTTTAAGTTCAAGAAATATTCTTGCCCTTAATTGAGGTTTTCAAGTCGAGCTGCTCCAGTAAAATACAGTCGATTCTCCATATGTACAGGGGATTGATTCCAGAATCCCCTGCAGATACCAAAATCCAATGCTCAAGTCCCTTATATAAAACATAAAAATACTTGTATTTTCATATAACTTGCACACATCCTTAAAAGTACTTTAACTTATCTGTAGATAACTTACAATACCTAATACATAATACCTAATACTATGTAAGTGCAATGGAGCAACAATCATAGTACATGTAGAAAATATAGTTATAAATACAGAAAATATAAATGTGTTCTCTCTCTCTCACACACACACACACACACACAAACTCACCGACACCCAAATCTAAATGACTTTATTTGTCTGGATTCAACATGGTGCTCAGCACGTGGCATATTCAAGTCCTGCTTTTTTGTAACTTTCTGGATTAATCTTTTTTTCTGAATATTCTTGTCCTTCGTTGAATTCCCGGATGTGGAATCTGTAGATATGGAGGGCCGACTGTACTCACGAGTGCAAATATCTGTAAAAACATCTAAACATAATTTAAACCCTTTGACTATTGGTGAAACTGCTCCAGTAGGTCACCTATCTCCCTCAGTCTGTGCAAAATGGCCGCTGGTGGACGGCACTTGCGGAGAGTTGAAGAGGCCAGGGTTTGGGTCCGGCTGCTGGATGATGGGCTCCGGTGGTGCTGCTCGGTGGGGGTCTCCCTGCCCTGCTCCTAAGCCCCAGCCGCCGGAGCTAATGAGGCTGACATGCATGTGGCCTTTTAAACTCATCCAAACTGTGTGCCCTGAGGCCAGGCCTCACCTCTAGGGAGCTCGTGGCTCGCACTGGGCCAAGGATGACCGAGTCCAAAATACTCCGGGGACCTCGCGGAAGGAGAAGGTGCGAGACGACCCAGGGAGGCTCCTGCACCCAGGAGAAGCAGTGAAGCATGCATGGGTGGCAACTGCAAATGTTTGCTATGTTGCGACAGATTGAGAGGGTGGTAGCTCCTGTGCTTTTTCTACACACTGGGGGAGGCAGGTACTGCTTCAGTGGAGTCCCATAACTCTCCTGGGGCTTAATCTCAGCCTCAGTGGGACAGCTGCAGGCTGGTTTTCTCTCCTCGGTCCCGGGGCCGTGAGTCACATGGTTTACTAATGCATGACTGTTTTTTTTTTCTTCACTTTCATTGTTCCTCAAAGCTGCCTGTATTTGTTTTTAAGCCATTCCGCGGACACACCTTTCCGGATCAGTCTCGCACTTATAAGTATACAAAGCCTATTTAAAAAAAAACGTACACCGGCCGCCAGGGCTGGACCGCCCTATAGGCGACATACCTGATGGCCTGGGGGGGGTTGTTTGATTAAACGGCGTAAAACAACAAGTGAAAAATACCAGAAGAAATACCACAGGTTGCATTCTGTGAACTTTGCAGTTATTTACACGGTTTTCAATATATCACACCTCTTCTCCTGAAACAGATGTGAGCTAACTAGTTAGCAGCCAGATATCCTGTGCTACTGAAATGTTTTTAATATAAATGAACTGATAAAATTTGTTGTCTACTGCTCTGGGGAGGGGGGGCTCAGCAGAATCTCACCTAGGGTGTCCTAACACCCAGGGCCGACCCTGCCAGCGACCATTAGCACCCATGACTGGTGTGACATGTCAAACACTCTCTAGGACTCCTTTTCTACATAATGCAACAACGGTATTTTCCGGTTTATTGCATCCTGGTTGGGCGGGGGCTTTAGTTTAACAGGCATGTGTCCGTACAGGTCCTCTTCCCAGGTTAATTTATTTATTAAGTTACTTTATTTAGCAGGTTCTTCTGTCCAAAGCAACGTACAAGTGAGGTAAACAGTGCATTACTAACTTATGGCTGTCGAGCAGTCAACTCAGCATAAGGTCAGCTAGGCTGAGCTTCTAGTGAAAGCCCAGTTACAAGTGTAATTAGTATTGCAGCAAGAGCGACACAACATCTTCCGAACAAAGCAAGAATCTAATGAGACAATTATTCAAATCAGAAAACAAAGTACAATACTACGAGTGTTCGGGGAACGCGGAGTGGTGTAGGCTAGTAGAGGCGTTCCTGGGACAGTGTCATGAGGAGTTTCTTGAAGGTGGAGAGGAAATCTGACAAATGTGGTTTGGCAGCTCATTCCAGCGCCGGGGAGTCACACATGAGAAACGTCTTATGTGAGATATCGCACATGGTGGAGGGATCTCAGAGTGGCAGTGCTGTGCTGACTGAAAAGGGAAATGCAGATGTATTTCTGCAGAATACTGACTGCTGAATATTGACTTTCTGCAGAATAATTTTGACTGCTCAGTCTCTGATGTGTGTGTCTCTTTCTCCATGATGAAATTTTATCCTGAAGCAAAACAGACAATGTCAGGCCTGCATTTGTGTTCATCAGCAGTTACAGTAGCTGTATATCTAACTTAACTGTTTAATAGTTAAAGGAATATTTATGTATACAGTTGTATACTAGGTTCTAATTGCAAGTGAGGGTGCACCTATCCTGGTGCCATGTGCTGGGAGAGGCGCAAGGTCCCATTGTTTAAAATGCACTTGAAATTAGCACAATTTTCCCACAATGCAACCCTCTCTTTATTTTAGAAGAGCAGTTTTGAATGAAGTTCTGTAAGCTTGTTGTGATTTGTTTTCACTCATGATAGACTGGGAGTTTTAGCTAACCCAGATGACTTGGTGACGAGACCAGTGCCCCAGTTGTCCATTCCCATCAATGCCCATTTCCACATGGTGCGAGGTAAGTAGGTACAAGACCCCGTCAGCTGAGCGTGCTTTTCCCACGGTCTGGGCAATCCGCATGAGGCACCGTTTAATGGGAGTGCTTTGGGATAAAAATGTACAGTGATACTGGGTTCTGTGATTTTTTCATAGAGGCTTCTTGTGATATGTCACTTACATGTTGCTCTACCACTGCGCATGTATTGTACGCGTACATTGTTGTAACCAAGTAATCAAAGTTATATTCTGGAAAAAAGCCAGTCATTACAGTGTCATAAAGACTGCTGGAATAGGTACGGTCCTCATTTATCGGTAAGTCATTTCAGAACAACCTCTACTTTCCTGTATTTCATATCCTGCTGCCCCTTAAAAAACCCCCTTTGTGAGCCGTATGCATTTTTTTTTCTAACGTTTTCAATGATTCTCCTTGCAGAGGCGGAGGAGGCCCTTCTTATCGACTTCTCCATTAACTGTGAGTAGTTGGGAAAAGCTTCTGGGATGTCAGGTGATCCGAATGGCCCCGGGGTGGAGTCACGTGGTCCACAGCAATTAGAGACCGGATAGCCTCAGGCCGAGAAAAGACGACCGGCACCCTTGCTGCGCACTCCTGATTTTGCACGAGAAGCTGTTGCACGATAATTACTTACTTGATAATTCTGAAGCTGTAAAAAAATCACATATGCTAAATGCTAACAGTATGGGGTATGTCGTATCTGTGAGGACCTGGTATGTTCCCCCTGTGAGCGTGTTTACGTCTGCCCCCCCCCCCATACCCCCGTCGTGTATTGGCACAGCCCATATCCGCCTGCGGGTGCAAGGCGAGCTGTCCCCTGAGCTACTGCTGGAGCTGCCTGACGATGAGAAGAGCCAGACTTTCCTCGCGCAAGTGGACAAGTGCAGGCAGCAAGGTGCGTGAGGGTGGGGGTGCCCAGCCTCCAGCTTGGGGCGGATTTTTATTATATCTAGAGCAGCTCTGGAAGACTTGCCTGCGGACCAGTCTGTCTTGTTTTTTTTCCATTCAGGTTTTATCCTCATTGTTACTATTCAGCTGAGGGTCATTGGGTCATTTAGAAATGGGGCAGCTTCTCAGTGAACCATCCAGAGGCTCTTTCTGAAAGCCCTTTGTTTTTTTTTTTTTTTCCTTTTGTACTTCTGAGATGTTTTACACCATTTAGTGTAAACATGTGCCTCTGAGGCTGATTAAGCGAGCTGTGATTGCTGGAGTTCCCTGGCGTCCATATCTAGGAAATCACGCACCATGCCAGAGTCCCGAACATGGCACGTGCTGGCAACTGTTGGCCTGGGAGGAATTTGAAATGCTGTGTTTGTGTGTCAGCCGATGGTCGCTGGTCGATCAGCTCAGTTAGTTTGCTCGGTAATGATCCAGAGGAGTCGGAGGTAGCCCTCCGGGTAACGTCACTGGAATTCACTCAGGGGTGATATTGTTTGTAGTATTTGTAAATATACTCTGCGCTACGGTGTTAAGGTGCTTCAGTCTTACGAAGCAACCATGCAGATGCAAGTTTCTGTCTTGCTTGAGTCTGTTCTCACAGCTCATGTTGAAGCTAGAAGGACTTAGGGGTCTGGAGGGGACAGGATCCAGTCCGGTATTAATGCACATGATCAGTTTGGACTTGTTTCAGCCCTCTCCAAGGCCATGCCGCCTATTAGCACGCAAGCTGTTCCTCCCAAAGCGATGGTCCACGCTGCCCCAAACAACACCCCCAGAGCCCTCCCAGCAGAGCCAGTCGCCCCCCCTCCCACCTCAGTCACCTTGAAACACATCAACAGCACAGGTACAGAAGACACGCTTCATCCTTCTGACCTCTTGGGCCAGCAGTGGTTAAATTAGCCTCTCTCTTGTCTTACCAGAACCACTCGATGGCGCCATGTCTCTGGTGACTGATTTTGGCTTTGAGGAACGCTTCGGCCACGCTCTGAAGGTGGACGAGAAGAAGAGCCAGCCGGTCCGTCCAGTTCGGCCACCACCCCCCCCACCAACTAAAACTCCGGAAGTGCAGGGTAGACAGGGGTTCCTTCCTACTCCTGGCAACAGAGAGTAAGTGGAACATTCCTGATTCTTGAGCCATTGACTTCCTTGGGGATGTGTGCAACTGTTTCTTGGTCATGTGTACCGTGTCAGCTAAATAATTTATGAAGAGTATGTATGGACAGCGCCTCGGATATTTCAGGTGAGAGAGACAGTTTGTGCTAATGATTCAGGCCAGTGGTTTCTGGGCCCAGTCATCCTGTTCTTGACTCATGTCTTCTTGTTGCCAAGCAACGGCCAGGAACATTTCCTTAACCTTGTTTAAATAAACAGCAGGACAGGCTTGATACGCCAACTGCCTGCTAATTCGGTTTCCTAACCGCTGTCTCACCTGCTTTCTCTGCTCTTGGGCTCTACCCTCCCCTGCCAGTGCCAGGCCCCCTCCAAACACACCCCCTGAGTGGCAGCCTACCACCAGCATCCCAAAGCAGACCACACTCGTCCAGCATCACCTAAACAAGAGGGAGAAGGAATATGTGGACATCCACAACTTCAGGTGTGCTTTTCTGGCCATTCGGGGTTTAAGATGGACCCAGACTGGGACGCAGAGCTGGTAATATGATGGTAATGTTGGTTGGTAATGGGGCTGGGATCACTCTGTGTTTCCTGAATCCATGACCAAGGCACATGAAACAGGCTTGGTAGGTCTGTCACTCCCTCAGCACTTTCTTAGTTTACATATTTTGTAGCTGCCATACATCATTCTTGTTGTATTCCGACCTCGGGACCGTTTCCATGGAGACGGCTGTTGCTGGCCCACCTAGCTTATCAGCATTGGGTTTACTGTGCTGTTTGTACTCGCCTGTGTCAGGTGCCCTGCCTTTTGTACTGTCTTGCAATGTTTGCACAGTTTTTACACACTATGCAGTCTGCGTTGCTAGGTTGTTATGCGCTAGTCTTGTGTTAATTTATTTAGCACCTTGGTCCAAGAAAAATGTTTAAATGTTAAATGTTTAAAAATCACAGTAAAGGCCTACTAAACTTGACTCGACTTGATTTGAAGGCTGGTTTGGCCCCGTCTCATCCATGTTCTGCCCTGCAGGGTCTTCGTGGGCACGTGGAATGTGAACGGTCAGTGTCCCGACAGCACCCTAGATCCCTGGCTGAGGCGTGACGCGGATCCCCCGGATATCTACGCCGTGGGGTCAGTCTCAGGCTTCGCGGTCTGCTGTGTGTGTGTGTGTGTGTGTGTATGTGTGTGTGTGTATATGTGGAGTGGGGGCATCATCTTCAAGCAGTCCTCCTACCGGCCAGGCTTTGAGTCCCAGGAGGGTGCACAGCGATGAACTGTGAATGTAGATCTACTGGGTGTTCAGCTGCTTCATTTCTACAAGTGCCATTTGCCAGGATGTTCCAGTCCAGTGTGATATGCTCTAATCCAGAGACATGCCATGATGAAATCCAGATATCAGTGAGCTGTGAATGGAATGTGACAGGAATGTGCTACGTGACACAGAGGGAGTGTCAGCTACACATGGCTAACTTTGTCTTATATGTGGGTCATCCTGGTTCAATTCAACAAATAGTCCATGCTCGGTCATCTCAGAATGTCATGTAACTTCTACATTCCACCCCCTGTCTTTCTTTCAGCTTCCAAGAGCTGGATCTGAGTGCAGAGGCCTTCTTCTACCTGGACTCATCGCGGGAGCAGCAGTGGGTCGACGCAGTGAAGAACTCCCTGCACCCCAAGGCCAAGTACGTTCAGGTGAGGCCAGGCGGGGCGTCCTGGTTGCAGTGATAAATAGGTGCACACTTCCAAATCTTCGCGAATTACTAAAAGGGTTCAACAGCACCTGCCCATCTGGGATTTAGTGTGCTAGTCATTCTGCATTCTGCATTGATGGCCATTAGAGTCTGTTAAATTCCCATAGTCTGCATGTAGTGTGTGTGTGTGTGTGTGTGTGTGTGTGTGTGTGTGTGTGTGTGTGTGTGTGTGTACAGTGGTACCTCAGAACTTGAACTTAATCTGTTCAGAACTCGGGTTCGAATCCTAAAAAGTTTGAGTTCTGATCGAATTTTCCCCATAAGAAATAATGGAGAACCAATGAATTGGTTCCCGGCCCCAAAAAATTACACCTAAATATGATTTATTTATTTATTTTTATTTTTTATTTTTTTATTTTTTTTAGCATTTAAACACAAAATGAACAGAATAAACAAGAAGAGCATATACTAAACACATCTAAGCACATATATCAAAACAGTAATTTGTAAAGTAAGAAAATAAATGTATCCAAACAATGTGTAAAGTTAAAAAATTATTTTTCAATCATTTCTTTTTTTAACTCAACTGTGGTTCGCAGTCCTGCACTTTACCACTTTTGGTGCTGCTTTTTTGGAGACATGGCTACTAATAAAATATTAACCTTAAAAAAAAATTAGCCATCTTAATTTTTCGCCAACACTGAACGCCGTGCGTAACATTTTTTTCTTAATGGCTTCCAAAACGATAAAGAATGTACCCCAACACTACCCCAAGCCATGCCCCCCCAAGACTGCGCCAACACTAGACTATGCCATGCGGTCCATTGTTTATTTTTATTATTACTCGGTATTCATTAATTTGTTAGTAAATCGCAAACTTTTAGGTTGTAACATTTGTTACCCTTTGTTTCCGCTGAGAGACGTGCCGCGTGACTCGTCTCCCCGCGCGTACAGTTTAAAGTGTAAAGTTATCTTAGGTCGGCGTTCACGGTCCGACTTCAGAGATTCAGACTTTTGAGATTCAGATGGAGTTCTAGGTCATTTTTTTTCGAACTGGTTGGTTCGACTTTTAAGAAATTCGAGTTCTAATGAGTTCAAGTACTAAAGTACCACTGTGTATACAGTATATACACGCACATATAAATATGATTTTTCAATTGGAAATCAAACTCACAACTCACACCTTCTGGACAGAGCCACACACCCTTAACCCAGTGAACCACACACCGCTCCCACACATAAGTAAAGAAACATGTATAAATATGCAAATTTGTCCAGTACTTTATCCATATTGACCAGTAGTTCCACATGCACAGGTGTTTGTTGTTTTACTAGATGGTCGCCCATACAGAGTGCAATGGAAACAGAAACGTGGCGGTCAGAAGGCGTCATCGTTGTGGGGGTGGGGGGGCGGAGCACAGCCGGCTTCACACTGCAGACTCTGTCCGCAGATCCGGACGGTCCGCCTGGTGGGCATGATGCTGGTGATGTTCATAAAAGCGAAGCACAGGCCCCACATCCGGGAGGTGGCCGCAGAGAGCGTGGGGACCGGAATCATTGGGAAAATGGTAAGAATGAGCAGGGACCGGGTGGATCTGTGGGCGACCCACTTCGGCATTTTGACACATTTAAATTACATTTTCACTTCAGCTATTTAAATATGTATTTTTATGATATAATTCAAAGTTTTATTTGAATGATTCATGTGTGATTTCGCATAAGGTATCAGCCTCGGCGAGCCTTTGAGTGCGATTGGTGGTGGTTTTTATGTATTCATCTTTCTGTTATTATTTGACCCCTCATGGTGGCCCTGGGGCTGTCCCCCCTTCACCTCCCCCCCTTCTCTCAAGTGTCTAAGCTCTCCCACTTCTACCCCTCCCCCCAGGGGAACAAGGGCGGTGTGGCGATTCGCTTCGTCTTCCACAACACCAGCTTCTGCTTCGTCAACTCCCACCTGGCGGCCCACGCCGAAGACTGTGAGCGTCGCAACCAGGACTACAAGGACATCTGCGCCCGCATGAGCTTTCACCTGCCTGGCCGGCCAGCCCTGAGCATCGTCAAGCACGAGTGGGTGCCCCTGACCCTGCCCTCACCCTCACAGCATGACATCTGTGACATTGTGTTCATTTTACTGTTTACCAAAAGCTTAAGTCGAGTCAGTGTTACTGTTTATGCAACTGGGTATTGTACTGGAGTAATGAATCTTAAATATGTGTCTCTAGCGCACACAGCAGTACTCTGAGATTACTAGCCTGTCCCAGTAACAGCTGCATCACAGCATGGCTGAGAGTGGCACTCATTACCATTACAGTCACATTTACATTTATTTAATTAGCAGATGCTTGTGGCTAAAGTGGCGCATGAGGCGTGGGTTCAGAGCATCCCTGGAACAACTAGATTTAAGGGCCCAGTGATGATGTGGTTATCCTGGTTGTCATGGGATTCAAACCAACAACCTTCTGGATATGGGCACTGATACCTTACTTACTGAGCTACTCGCCACCGCCCAGTCACCACCATGGCACCACCTATGGCTTATCCTTACGCGACCCCACCGTGCCGGTCCTGTCCCTCCATGTACCATTGTCTGTTCCCGTGCAGTGTGGTCATCTGGCTGGGCGACCTGAATTACCGCCTCTTCCTGTACGATGTGTACGAAGTAAAGCGGCTCATCTCCAAGAAGGAGTTAAAGAAGCTTCTGGAGCGTGACCAGGTGAGGGATGCCTGCACATCTTCTCTCACGAGACACCGAAGCGGCCCCTTTGTGAGACGTCTACGCGCCTCACATCAGTGTTTCCTTTTAAAAAGCTCAATGTCCAAAGGGAGACCAGGAACGCGTTCTCAGATTTCATCGAGGGAGAGATAAACTTCATACCCACGTACAAGTTTGACCCCAAAACAGACCGATGGGATTCAAGGTAATTTCTTCTACTCTCAGTTTTCCGTTGACTTTACTAGCCCCATTATACAGTCTGAATATATATGTTAAGGGTTGGCATTGTTATGACAGGGCTGTTCGTGTTTCTTTATTAATGACTCCCCCAGAAACAAATGCTAGTTAATGAGGTCCTACCTACAGCTGTTCTTCTGGTTTTGAGTTAGCCTTAAAAGACAGTCTATTTGGCAAATGATTCTGATTAAACAGAAGTACTTGCATAGTCACTGCAAGAAGAATGCCTGGTAGAGTCTGGTGGCCCCTCGTCTGAAAGTTACTGACTCCCTGTGTTCTCCCTGAAGCGGAAAGTGCCGGGTCCCAGCCTGGTGTGACCGGATCCTCTGGAGGGGAAACTGTGTGAAACAGCTGGAGTACCGGAGTCACATGCAGCTGCAGACCAGCGATCACAAGCCTGTCAGCTCGCTCTTCCAAATCGGGGTATGAGCTGGACTTGCTGCACTAGCTGTCTTTCTCAGCTTCTCGCTACCCGCGGATCTAGTGACACGCGCATTAGCAAGTACAGGAATATGCAGGGCTGCCAGCTGTCACGCATCTGGCATGTCACTCACGGTTTCAGACTCTCACACTCACACAGGAAATCTTACCGCAAATGTATATTATTCCATTATGATTCTAAAATTAGCTGCATCAAAAGCATTGAGTAGTTTGCAAACCCTACACACTATTAACGAGATAATAAAACTTACATAAATGTAAATGAATGTGCAGGCTTGCCTTGAATTGAAAATCGCACACCAGCCAGCTGACCAAAGGTGGCAACCCTGAATGTGACTGTTTGAAGTGTTAATTTGCCGTGTAATACATTGAAGTTTTCTGTGACGGATGACCACCATGGCGTGTTTATTATGTTATGAAAGAGAATTGCCCATTTGTATTGTGTATGTCCCCCTCTAGTACAAACCTACTTAACAGAAATTTCTCAGAAATGTAAATTTCTCCTGAAAGCTTCTCCTTCTGGCTGCCATCCTTATATTTTGATTATTGTATCTGGATTTATGACACTTGTACAGAACTTTGTGTTATGGTTGGGATGTGCTGGAAGCAGCGGTGCCTCCGGGAGCTAGCGGCCTATCACGGCCTTTGGACTGCAGTGTTTGGGACGACGGTGCTGTCTGTGACAGGTGAAGGTGGTCAATGAGAAGCGCCAGAAGCTGGTGCTGGAGGAGGTCATGCGTGTGATTGACCGGATGGAGAATGAGTTTCTGCCCTCCCTGACGCTGACTCAGAGTGAGGTGAGTCGAAGGTTCTCTTGTCCACAGATACGGAGACACGATTGGGACAGGGAGGTGGTTTAGGATGTGGAATTGTGGCTGAAAACCTGCTGGTTCAGATTTCATGAGGGGTGCAGCTCCAGAACCCTTAAGCCCTGGACTGCTTAATTTGATTTACAGATGAAATACTTCCAGAACACCACAATAGTGGTATCTCCTGTTCTGCTCTAGTTCATCTTTGAGGGGGTGAAGTTCTGGCAGCAGCAGTGCAGGTACCTCCTGATAAGGAACGACGGACAGGTGCCCTGCCACTTCTCCTTCATCCCCAAACTCCGAGCATCCGACTTCTGCAAGCCCTGGCTGAAGATCGACCCCAGCGACGGCTTCCTGGAGCCCAGTGAGTCTACAGCACAGCCGGACGGCTGCTTCCAGTTTGAGCTGGCCTCCCATACTCATCGCCTTCCTCTTCTGTGCTGAGATGGTTCTCACTGCTGGGTGGCACATTATGTAGCCAGAAGACTGAAGGTCATGTGACCAGGATAAAGGCACGTGGCTGAAATAGCTCTAGGCAATTGCTGTTGTTACTTCTAGAAAACGATCCATAGCATTTATAGCTTAAAAGTTAACATATATATATTTTGATTTTGCTTCCTACTGAGCCCCTACTCCTTACTACCCTGTGCTTTGTCATCTTTCTTTCTTATTGCTCCCTTCATCTCTCAGTTATGCGATTCTGTTCCTCCACAACCTATCCACCTCCCCATGTGAAATTATGCAGTACCAACCAAAGTCTGCCAGGCTGCCTACAAATGAGTGATAGTGTAGCATCACATGACCTGGCCAACTGGCCTAAACACAGTAGAAATGGTTTTGGAGGAGTTTGACCAGAGAGCAAAGGAAAAGTGGCCAATGCTCAGCATATTGGGACCTCCTCCAGGACAGCTGGCAGAGCATCCCAGGAGGCCACCTCATGAAACTGGGGTAAAGGAGACGGTAGGGTCAGCCAGTCCCTGGAGCAATTGCGGTTAAGGGCCTTTCTCAAGGGCCCAATGGTGGGATCACTCTGCTAACCCAGGGATTTGAACCAGCAACCTTCTGAGTCCTAACCCACAGGGATGCTCGCACAATTTTTTTTAGTACTTTTCTGGTCAGTGCCTAATTCCATATATCTTATTTTATAGTTTTGATGTCTTTATGATTATTCTAAAATGTAGACAGTACTACAAATACACCTTTCTCTGGGTGGAACTTTTATCCGATAGTGTATGTATTAATGAGAAGTTTAGAAAACCAGCTGTATTTACTAATAACCAGTAATCCTTCCTGGCCACTGTAGATGAAATGTTGGAGATCAGCCTGGAGGTCCATGTGACCAAAGACTCGGTGGCCCAGCTGAACTCCGGGGAGGATACCCTCGATGATATTCTGGTGCTGCACCTAGACCGGGGCAAGGACTACTTCATCTCTGTCAGTGGCACCTACCTCCCCAGCAGCTTTGGCATGTCCCTGGAGGCACTGTGCCACACCAAGAAGCCCGTCCGTGAGATCCCCGTGACCAAGCTCATCGATGTGGTGAGGCCATATCACTGAGCTGAAGAGATGGTCCGAAAAAGTACCGTTGTCGGGTTGCTCTCAGTGACCTGTTCTGAGCACCTAGTGAGAACATCGATAGTAGAACCTGCAGAGGTTGAGTGATTGGTACCCTGGGCACAGCTAAAGGGGCCAGCTGTGGGTATATTAAAACATCGCAGATGCGGTGGGTTGGCACCCTGCATCCGACAAGCAGGTACGCAATATCTAAAGTTGGAATATGTCCAGCTTTTCATCTGTAAGTGATGGTGGCTTAGTTTCACAGCCCTACAATACAACAATTAGGATACATGCAAATGAACTGACTAGTTTGATCAAAGCCAGCATATGAGTTTCACTATTGACTACAGCTGGGATCATCCTGTATAAAGGTCACATTTACCCCTTACAAAGCATCTTTTTTTTAATGTGCGATCATTTTGTCTGTTTTCTTCCTTTTCACCACCACCCCCACTTCGGTTACCCCCGCTACTCAGGAAGAAGAAAGCGGCGTGAGACAGGTAAAACCAAAATAGTACCAGGGTTTGGGACCTGCATGCCAGTTTTTTTTAGTTTATAGTTTTTGTTAACTTAGTCCAACTTCAGTTACGCGTATATCTGTGGTGCCAGAATTAAGTTACAATTATCTTCAGGAAAAAAAAATCATTGAAGGTTAAGATATCTTGCAAGAGATTATTTACCTGTATTAGTTTCATAACCTTTTGTAAGAAGTACGTAAAAGATACAAGTCTGCACAAGAAGGTTTGGGCAAATGTTAGGCAGGTTTCTACCTATTGAATTAATGGTGTGGTTGTGGCATTGAGGGCTGGAGTCACTGTAAACTTGGAGTCACTGTAGAACGTACCCATGAGGGCCGTTTGCTAAAGGCCTACAGAGTGTCAGTGTGTACACCTTCTGCGTACACATCCAGAGTGATTGGCAGTCAGCAGCTAGGAGCCAGCACATGTACCTCAGAGCTGTAAACATGAGGCACTTTGAGCGTATCCTGTCTTTGCCATCTTACTTGGCGAAAAGAGAGCTTGCATTCTTCAGTCTACAGGTTATCACTAATTCTTCTGATAGTTAAAAAGGTTAATTTGTTGTTAAGTTATTAAGTTAATTTGTTATTTGTTATTAAGCTTCACTGAGGACTTATTTAATTGTTTAATATATGCATGCTCATTTTTTTATCTCAGTCTTTTCTGAGCTTCTTGGAGGTAGAAAATGCAGGAACCGGGGACCGGCCCCTGAGGATCCCCAAGGAGATGTGGCTTCTGCTCAACCACCTATCCACTAAATCCCAGCATCAGGTGAGCTCAGGAAGTGCCATTTTATGCTTATGCCAGGAGCTGTGAAATGAGAGGAACAGCCCGCTCACTGTTCACTGTATGTGTTCACTGGTGCCAGGAGGACCTCTTCAACATGCCAGGTTTGCCAGACGAGCTACAGGCCATCATTGACTGTCTGGACACCAGCATCCCCAGCACCATCCGTATCCTGTTCACGTGGAAACGTTTCCTTTAGACCACAGTGGTCCTGCATAACAACAATGGCATTTGGCATTAAGTGTGCCTGGATGTCTCACAATCTGCTAATTTGTTGGTATCATTTCTTGGAAAGTAGTAATATCCAGATCAACATCAACTTTACAAAGAAAGTGTTGCAATATAGTGTGTGCAGTTTGGGTGTTGAAATAGTTTAGGGTGAGATTCAGGCTTTGATGTTATGGTCATTTGTCATTTAATTGCTAACAGTGTTGGTGTGCTGTCAAAAAACACAAATGTTTTCCCAGAAAGTTAAACACAAATGTTTTCCCAGACTGACCTCTATTCACAATCCATCACTGGTTCAGTGGTTGAATGCATGGGTTTCACTAATGTGTATGAGTGTTTTGGCTGGAAACCACAGTACTCTTTATGTACTTCACTGTTATTGTATTTCCCGGATGGGGAATACATATGATTTTGGCACCGATCTGCCACTGTGATTCTGTTCCTCACTAATGTCTCCACCTCCATGTGTGATTCTGTTCCTTCCTTATCTCTCCATTCCTACATATGATTCTGTTCCTTCCTAATCTCTCCACCTCCACATGTGATTCTGTTCCTCCCGATTCTCTCCAACTCTCCTTGTGTGAATCTATCCCTCCCTAATCTCTTACCAACATGTATGATTTTGTTCCTCCCTAATCTCTCCTCCTCCGTGTGTGATTCTGTTCCTCTTTAATCTTTCCACCTCCACGTGTGATTCTATTCCTCCCTTGCTTCTTCACCTCACCTCTCTACGTGCCTGTCTGCTGGTTCTTCCTCCCACCCTCCCCATTCGAACTCCCATCACTGGGCCAGGCCACTTCTTCAGCCCGTTGCACCCTGACTACAACGTGTGCCAGCTGGCAGCAGCCACTCGGTGGCGCAGGCCCTGGTCATCTTCCTGGAGGCTCTGCCAGAGCCAGTGGTGTGTTACAGGTTTTATAGGCAATGCCTCGACTGCTCACATGACAGTCGCCTTTGCAGACAGGTGCGCCCCCCCAATGTGCGTCAGCGTTGCTTGCAGCAACCGTGACCGTCACGTGTCACTGATCATTGCTCATTGGTTATGCTTCTCTGGCCTCCCACAGTTGGTTGCCCAGCTGCCCCCGTCTCATGGAAATGTGTTCCATTACTTGGTGGCCTTCCTGAAGGCCCTTCTGAAGGACTCTCAAAGCAACCACCTCAAAGACACCTTCTTGGGTAAGTCGTTTGACTCGTCATCGTCGACTTGCATCTTCGTTAGAACTGCTTCCTGGACATGAGTGTCCTTTTCTGTGTTCCCAAAAGCCACCTTGTTCTCCAGCCTCCTCATCCGGCCCCCACCAAAGCTGGCAGGGAAGGAGACACCAAGTGATCGGCAGAAAGCCAATAATTTCATCCAGGGGTTCCTCATGGGGGGTGACGAAGAGTAAGAACAACCTCTAAGAAGACATGCCCAGCTGGTCTTGATGAACTGGCAAGGTGTCCATACTTTAAGATGTAGGATGTCGGATGGTTCGTGGTTTCTTCTGAGCAGGTTTGAGAGATTAATTCCAACAGGAATCTGTGTTTAATGTGAAGTCTATGCAGCTGATCACTGTGATCACTATGTGGTGATGAAGAGCCAGTTACAGGGAAGGGTCCTGAATTTACGTGGAGCTTTCTGTTCGCTGACTGCTACATTCTGCCAAAACCTGGGCATTGTACTATTCAAACGTGTGTCCCGATTTTGGAAGGTGAATGATCAGGTAGGACACTAAGGAGTTTGACCAAAAGTGCTTTTGAAGACATTAGTGTTGCTCCGTGCCGTTCTGTATTCCAAAAACCTTTTTATTTTTTCTTGAATGAAACATCAGAGCTGTTCTCTTGTGCGGTTAGAAAGAAAACCTCAGTCCATTAATGACCAGGAAAGCTTCATTTGATGGCCAAAACTTGGAGCCTGTATTGTCTCATGTGTGGAAGTTTTTAATGTTTTTTTATTTATTTAATTTCTAGGAATCTTGTCCTGTTCTTCTATCTTAAGATACTGTATTCATGTTTTATCAAGAGGTTAAGCCCAAGAATAAGTTATACGCACAACCTGAGGTCGACAATGTTTTCGATGTCCTTTTGTCTGTTTGGTGGCTCCCCTTCTATCCAGAAGTCCCTGTTTAATTTCTGGTGCTGCTTAAAACCTCACGCTCTACCTAAGTGATGCTGGTCTGTGGTGACTCAGTTGACTACTATATTCATTGTTGTTCATATGAGATGTTGTCGAGGCACTAAAATGTATGCAGTTATGCGTGACCTCTTTTCTGTATACGTATTTGTGTGTTTTTACGAGTGTACATTCATGTTTACAGATGGCTGTGTCACTGTTTTACTTGGTCGTGGATCATGATGTTGTCCGACAGTAATTTTCTGGTCAGTATCTCATAGGCGTTTACCTGCTGTTCTATGTCGTTTATCGCAAATGGTATTTTTCAGTGACTTAATCGTGATTGAAAGTCTAAAAAGTTATTTTCCATAAAAGCTTTCTTAATTCAAAGAAATTACCATAAATATACAAAGCAACAGACTGTAGGCTTATCAGCTGATTCAACCAGCTACATAAAAAAAAAAAACATAATGTTCCACAGGCACAAATAGGAATATAGGTGCAATAAATGCAGCATTTCGAGCTTGCATACCAGACATTTTTGCACTATTGCATATGGACTGCTTCTTACACTTTGTTGTCTGGTTCCTTGAGTCACATTGACAAATTGAGCTCAAGTTACAACTGCTTTGGCGCTCCCCTCTGCATTGTTAGGTTGGCCATGATTGACTGCTGTGCTGAGATTTTAAAACCATGCAGATTCAGAAATCTGTACATTAGACGGGTTAGTTCAGTTCGGTTGTACTAATCATGCTTGAACATGATTAGTAATAACTGAAATAACCAACGTACACTAAATTAGTTCACTTGGTTTTAAATTGTCAGCTTAAACTCCCCAGCACTATTTTATCAGAATTGTCATTTAAAAAAACTTAAAATGCTTCAGCCAAGAGGCTATAAGAACCTTTTAGGCTTCTCTGTAATGTATGAACTGGTACAGACTCATCTCAATCAGTGTTTGAAGCATCTCTTGTGGTTACAGTATGCATCTGTTTTTGCTGGTTACTTTTGTCTGAAGGGGTCTGCAAAACAGACTTCCCTCTTACTTAAACTTTGCTCTGTTTTTATATTCAGTATATTGACTTGAAGAGAGGGCTGTGGGAGTGGGCATGGGGGAGGGGTGGTCCATTTTATCAAGCAACATCTGCTTGACCTAAATTTTGGCTGTTTGCTGACAGCAGAAGAGTTCTGGAATGTCTCCATTGGGAAACTTCCTACACATTGACTCATACGTTCACCAGAATGAGCACAGCCTTAACCTCCTCCCTTCACCGCAAACAGTCTTGTAATGAAGCATTATTTGAAATGCTAATAGACTTAGCCCTTCCCCGATGAGGAAGTACAGTCTTTCCAGAGCATTACTTGTACTGATGGCATTTGTGTGTGAATCCAGTGTCTTTCCAAGAGATGGGAACATGAGAATGTGTCTGCATTTGGATATCTATGAGAAAATCCCTTCAACTCCACCTGTAAATATTGTAGATTTTCCTGTGTTTTTAGCACTTTTAATTTATTTGTATTTTAAAGGAAGTAAAAGTTGTGTAAAGTCAGTAGTGGTGTATTTTTTTTCCCTCAAGTTGTGAGGTTCACACTGGAGGACGGCAACCAGATCTGAATGATGGGGGAGATAGATGGTGAATCAGCTTATTTAGAGTGCAGGGAGGGCGGAAACCGACGAGGGGCTTAATCAGGACAACAGTGCAGATGGGCAAATAGGACAAGTCAGGGGACACTGGGTCACAAAGAGACAGAGGACATGGCATCACAAAGAGATTGGGACATCGGGTCACATAGGGACTGGGGAGGTGAGGACACAAAGTCAGGGACATAGGGACACGAAGAGACTGGGAACACGAGATGGAGGACATAGGGACACAGGGTCACAAAGAAATGGAGGACATAGGAACACAGGGTCACAAAGAGAGAGGGGATACGGTGTCCCAGAGTCAAAAACAAACAAGTCATAAAGAGATAGGGGACATGGAGATACAGGGTCACAGAGATGGGGACATTGGGTCACAGTCAAAATAAAATGGGAAATAGGGACACAGGGTCACAGATGGAGGGCTCAGGATCACAGAGATTAGGGACATTGGGTCGCAGTCAAAATGAGATGGGGAAATAAGGGCACAGAGTCACAAAGAGACGAGACATGGAGACACAGGGTCACAGAGATGGAGGGCTCAGATCACAGAGATTGGGGACATGGTGTCACATGGTGTTTGGGTGTAGTGTGGGAAAGGTACATTCAGGATACATTTATTTACTGTGAAGAGAGAGAGAGAGAAATAAGTGTAAACACACCCCTGTCACCTGACTCATGCTTCTGAAACTACCACCCCCACTGCCCCCCCTCCCCCCATGACAGGCGGTATGTCCTGATACCATCTTCTGTGCTCCTCCCAGGTAGGGGGGGACTATTTCAGGTGGATATCTTGCTGAAGGTTACAGATTACCTACCATGTTCAAAGGTTTAAAAGCAGTCCCCTTCCTAAGATATGAGTTACTTTTAAGCATAATGGACCATACAATGCATGTATAGTACAGTGATATGTACTGGTGTTAGATATTATTCATCCGGTATAAACATATATTTAAAAAAATACGGATTTCGTTGTGGCTGAAGAATTAACCAAAAACCCACTGCTCACAAACTAACTAAGTGGTGTCATGCTCATATTAAGCAGCAGAGGGCACTCTTTACAAGCATGCTCAGCCCTCTTTTTTAATGGCCAGTTCTCAGCTAGCATCAGATGGAAAGGGGCGACACAGCTGTCCCTGTGTCCTTATCATGCTCAATTACAAGGACCCACCTGCCAGAATGATTCTCAGCAACACGCCTTGAAACAATCTTTCCTAATTCAGAGTTACATTAGTGTGAATTAGCAGCATTATTACTGAAGATTTTCCGTTAACTCCTTTTTGCAGATGTACCACTGTGGAAGTATGTCTTGAAATAACAGGCAAATACCAAGCTAGTTTGCACCGACAGGAGATAAATTGAGGAGGGTGGGGTGTCTACAGAGGGCGTACAATGTGGATATGATATGTATAGTTCATGCAGAAAGGCGTTGTGCTGAGCAGAACCAATCAGACGAGACCTTGGCATCACAAACAGCTCAGACGGATTCAGGGCCTTCAGCACTGGCTTCACAGGGAGAAGTCAATGAGCCTGTGTGGAGACCCTGTTCCCGCCGTTATTGGCTCATGGCGTGTTCGAAATCTACGGGAGAGAGTGACTTTTTGAAAAAGCTCTGCCCTACGGCATATGGCAAGGAAGGAAGGCAGAGGGATTTCTGTGCAAAAACCACACCGAGCCAGGACACTGTCCAGCTACCGCCGCGCCTCTCTGCCGAAACGTACCCCGCATTCAGACGCCCAGGGTGGCTTCATCTGATACTGCCACATATTTAGACTTAAACTGCTAGTACACAGCATACTGAGAGTCTTTGCCAATCAATTCATATGCCTCAATAGTTGTAATAACAAGTAATAATAACAGTAAGAAGAAGATGTTGATGAAGACACCGGAATGGCCAGGAAGAAGGGACATTTTTTTATTTGAATCTAAACTGGGCATCTCATTTACTCTTTGGTGCCCCCTACTGGAGCAAGTGCTGCACAACAAATCAGCTGTATGTCCATAACCATACTCCCTGTGAGTGCATATTCTTATTTATATAGCATATGTATGGATATTTAACACACATATATATATATATATATATTCATGACTTCCTATCGGGCCCTAGGCAGCTGTCGAGTTCACCTGTGCTTGGATCCGGTCCTGATGATGAACAGCCTCAGGGGAGCCAAAATACAGAACAAAGAGCAGCGGTTCGTGTTTTATCAACTACTGTTATTACTCCTGTTACACAACGTTTCATATTCCTATGGTTCCTCTAGTGGTATTTTCATTTAAACCAAGTAACTGGTACCACATTTACATATCAATAATGGGTACTGGGGGGGGGTCTATAATTACACACTATAGTCAGAAAAACACAGAAAGAATGTGGTTATGATGGGACATAACGAAAGATCAGCTGCTATTTAACTGCTCGCCTTAACAGAAGAATACAGAGAATACTGCCGATTACAGTACTTTGAGCACGTGGTCAGAATGGAGTCACCCATGTGACACACTCCCGTAGCACACGTGAACCACAGGATGAGCGACACCGCTGCCTCACCTCTGCGCAAAATAACAAACACACCTCGGTTCATTGCTGTGACTGCGCCACTCCCACCCCCATCTCTCCAAATAAACAGTCCCTGCTCCCCCGTTAGAAAGATATCTTGCTGGTATCTACTGTAAACAGCCCTGTGTGATGGACGACTTGCTTTCATCCAGCCCTGAGGTCCGACTCCTAGTCCTAGGGGTGTGACTGAACCCCACTTTCGGAGAAGCTTCCAGAATTCACTCGTCCAACTGTAGCACGACAGCAAGATTAGCCGTGTCGACTAGTGAAGCAGCTTCACTGTGGGATACCAGTCTATTCTTAATATAAACCCAGATCAGGTTTAAACCTCAAGAAAAAATTAATCCCAAAGTTACCTTCAGTTTCAGACATCTATTTGGTTGTTTCCTAACAAATGTGATGCGTTACAGTAGCTTAGTCGTGTGAGTGCCGACATGCGAAATGTGTGTGGCAGGTTTTAAGAGTCTTTTTTATTTTTATGTGTTTTCTGTTGTGGCAGCTTGTTCTCTGTCATGATGCCAGCATGTAGTGTCAGATCAGCTGATGCACACCGACCGTGAGGGTCACACGCACAAGGTGTGCATGCTGTGGAAGGGGGCAGAATGATGCACACACACCATGGTGACACCGTTCGTGTGTGTGTGCTGTGACATGAGGCAGGTTGCTAAGGCAACACCATGCCCCAGCAATAACTTCCAAAGGGGCTGTGGACATTTGCACTTGAAGGACAGATTCCAGAGTGGCCATAAAAATTGAGAATGTGAAAGCATCATCAGGTGGATCGCTGCTCTCGGAAGGCGTCCATATCACGGGGCTCCCTAGGTAGCCATCGTTTGCCAGCGTCTCCTGCACCATCTGCTTGGGTTGCCCGTCTACCTGTCAGCGCTTACAGTCTGGAGGCTCCCACACCAAGGCCGACAACCAGGGGCTGCCGATTCACTTTCCGGCACGTCAGCTGTCTGTCCTTCTCCACCGAGAAGTGTAAACATAAAGAATGCTCCAGAATATGGGCTGTCAGCAGGCACTGCGCTTCTAGGAACTGCGCTGGAATGATGCTCTCAGGTATTTCACACTCCATTTGAGCTCGCTAGAGCCTTCAGGACAGATGCTGGCAGCAGCTGACGCTCAGCAAGGCTTCCACGTCCAATCAGCATGTGTGTGCTTGAGGGCTACCTGTCATCTTGCTTTCTATCGACCTTTTGTTAAAGACTGACCTGAATGGTATGCTATGGCTTTGACACACCGTGGCTCCAGCGAGGTCATTGTGCTGACACGCCCTCATCTGTCAGCTGTCCTCCTTTTCTGTCTCTGCCCACATGTTTGCAGGATGGGAGTTTTATAAAGAGAGAAAAGAGAGAGATACTGCGATACCAGCACCGGGTGACATTGAGAGAGGGGTCAAGCTGGGAGCAGATGCCCCCGCAGGGATCGATGGAGTGAGAGATGGAGGAGAATTCGGGTTGTCACGGAAACTTCCAGGGAGATGGAGAGTGTCTGAGCACACGTAGGCCTCACTCCTGGACAGATTTACAAAGCGGCCGGTATGCCGCAGCCATTGATCACAGGGGCCTGGCAGGTAAGTCTGACAAGCTAGACACTACAGTCAAGGTGGGGGGGGGGGGGATTCGTTCTAGAAAACTAGTCATTGATCACATGACACACTACAGCTCAGACACAGCCGTTGCCTGGATAACAGCCCTCTGGTGCCGCCTCTTCCACACGGCCGACGGCGCCCTTCCCATCCGACACCACGGCCCCCCCACCATCTGTGCTGCCCTCATGTGAACACTGACAGATAGCCTGTTCTTCACCTGAAGCCACCGGCTGACTTCCATCTCCAGAGAAGTCACCTCCAAGGCCATGGATCACGAATAAGCAGGGCTGACGGTCATTTTCCTCCCATTGTTTCATTTGGGTGACGGCTTAACTCCAGCCCTGCAGGTCATGAAGATGTGAAAGTGAGCTAGACAGTGCAAATGAATATATCATCTGATATCATTCACCAAGTAGAGGTTTGGACCTGAGTAACAAATGATTAAAATACATAGATCTTCCTTTAGATAGCTTTGTGACTATTTCCACCGATCATTTTTTTGCTTATTCAAATAATTTTTCAGACCCAGCTCAGATATGAAGAAATGCATTTCATAGGTCTCCCTACAAAATGTACATTGTTTGTCTCCACACTGACTGCTTCCTGCCAGTGAATCCATCAGCATGCGTTCTCTGCAAGGCCAATGTTATCTCTCTGCATTACTAGACAAAAGAAGGGGGAGAGCCTTGTGAATGGAGCTCAGATAGATTCATTCAAGCCAAGAAGGCACCGTATTGTGCTGGAGGAGCCACCGCCCGGATTTATGCAAGGCTACTGGGCAAAGTGACTCCTTTATTGGTTCTGAAGCCCATTTATAGGGGAAGAAACTAGATTTATTTTCTCCTGACTCTCAGCCTCTAAGGCTTCTCTGCCTCTTCTATTATTCTTTAGTTCGTTAATAAATTCTGTTATTGAACTGAGTTGAATAGCCCTCAGCCTATCCAATACAGCCAGATTTATTGTATTCAAGAAATAAATGCATTTTTATGCACCATTATTCAGATTATATTAAAATTCATTTAATGTTGATTTCAGCAGGGCAGAAAGTAGTACAGTGTTAGGGAACAGTCACATAAAGGTCCCAGGTGTGGACTTTTCTTGTACCTTTGAGGATGGTCATTCATTTGAAAAGCCTAACTATGTCCTGTTGTATTAATAGAAACAGTGCGAAAATTTGAATATATACAAGACTGCTCAGCCCAACCATGGTGTCCTCTACCTGGCGTCTTCTGCTCACTGGGATAAGCTCCAGGCTGGATATTTGAAAAATACAGACCAAGATTTTTTTTTCAACCAACCACCTGAGTATTTTGTGACTCTGATTCTTTATGCTCAACTGGTTGGTTGAAACTAAATCTTGGTCTGGATTTTCTGGACCTGAACTGTCCACCTCTGGCTGCAGCCCTACAGTGGATTAGCCTTGTGGAAAATCCATTGATGTATTTAAGACTGTTAAACAACCAAGATAAATAAACGAGAGCACTAACGTTTTTGGATGCTAGTGTTTTCTCTGTATCAACGATTGCTATTGTTACACGAGACGAGGTGGCTGTTTGCCGTGAGATCAGGTGGGTGACCTTCAGCAGTCCAGGTGCTATCAGCAAACATCTCTCAGCCACAGCTGCCCTGAGTCATCATCTGACAAGCAGATCAGAGGTTAATGATGAATGGGATAAATCCTGGGGTTCAACGGTCAGTGTCAGGAATGGTGTGCATGAGGAAAAGGAGAGTCACAACTGACACACGTGTTTGTCATTAACATACTCTGTCAGATGAATCCAATAGCAATCAAATTGGAGGCACCCAACAAATTTACCAAATTGCAGCCTTGTCTAACTCAAGAACTCTATCATATGCATTCAGTGTCGGGTCATATTCACTGAGTATATGTTACTCTGTATTCCCTGTAACGATCCTGGCCTCACCTGTGAGAGTCAACACAGGAAATCCATAAAAAACAGCCCTGTCAATCAAAAGGTCTGTAAATGGTGCCCCCCCCTCAGCAGTCCTTCATTTGTCCTCCACAGATGACGCTAAAACCCTCATCTAAATAAAAATTGCTGGGCAAATAAACACCATCCATGTTTTGTGAAGGACAAAGAAAAAAAGATCATGTTTAAGACGCAGTCAGTATTGTCCAGACTGTCTGAACAAAGTCAAAGGAAACTGAACCAGGAAGGAAAAAAAACACAAAAAACAGGAGGCAATCTATGAAGTATTTCCTAGAGCAGAACTAATAACAAAGTCAGGGCTTGCATGCCCTTTAAGGGGGCACAAACAGGGCCCTAGGTGGTGAAAGATGGGCATACTACCCTCTTTATTGGCCACTCAATGTTTAGGGTAGAATGACCACAGAGTACTCCTGGGCCCCATAAAAACCTTATTTCCAGTGCCCCCCTTCTGCAGCAGAGCGGTCACATGATCATGTGATTTACTCACTCTGGCGATGCAGACATTGTGTCCCTACGTGACCTCGCCAACTCTGCTGCGACCCCCCCCCCCCAGTGAGGCACCACTGATGTACGTTACATCCTCCTTCTGCTGAAGTGAAGCTCCGCTTAACCCCACCCTTCACCGCAAGTTACGCTTCCTCACGGCGGGTGGCCCATGCTGTGGACACCATGCGTGTGGCCTTACAGGGATATCGCGTCTTTTATTCCTTGTGTGGCGGTAATAGGACAATCGATACTGGCATAGGGACACTTTTAAAAAATCAGGTTGTAAACCTACATTCCCTATATTTACCCATAGAATTTTTAGTTAACACTGCAATTTCATAAATTTAATTTATGTCGCATTAAATTATATAATTTGATTTTTAAACATATTGCCATAAAAGAAAATGTTTCAACCAATTTAAACACTGAGGCCTTCGCATGGATCCTCAGCTCTGCATTATCAGTGTAGCGTGATACCATGGTCAGTGATTTAGACATAAACATTCAGGGCTTCAGCCTATTTGTTGAGCTTCAGCAGTGTCTGACAGGAGGATTCCTGCCTGTCAGTGTTGGGGGTCGTCTGCTGCTTTGAGATGAGCCTGGTGACTCACAATTATAAAAGTGCCACACAGGAAAGAGGAGGAAAGTCCTGGCTGTGATTCTGTCAGGCTAGCGAGTCGAAACAACTTTGTATTCCAAGGAAGCAATAGCCTCCATCCAGACAGATTGGTGCTAGCGTCACTGGAATCATGCTGATTTTACTGCCAGGACTACACGTTGTTTTGCCTTGTTGAATCTGACATGTCAGAATAGCTCGGGAGCAAAATAGTCCAGAGGTCTTCCGTCACATACTTTAGTCCAGATTACTTATGTTTGGATTCTTCACCCTCTACTTTCACTTCAGCTTGCCTAAATACAAATGGAAAATTATAGACTCTTTCCTTCTTTAACATTTTAGGAAAAATCTGATTCATGCATTATTTAAGAGCATCTTTTCTCATTTGAATGTTCTGTCTTCAATCTGTTCATTCCTTAAAAAAAAAACATAAAAAATCACTGCACTGTGCCACTGGTTGTAAAATCAGGCTTTAGTCTTCTAGGTCTGCCATGTCAGTAACATAAAAAAGGTGAACTGTATGGAAATACATGATGTGTGTTGCCTAGATTTAGCATAGTTTGACTTCATTACCATAAAATGCATGCATAAAAATGATTTTCCCAGCCACTAAAACCATTCAGTCATACTATACTCGCACAAGACATAAAAGATGTCATGAGAAATGTCATAAGGGAAAGTTCTGGTCTTCCAATTCAGTTAATTCCATGTTCTAGCCTAATGCATAATATAGAGTTAGCCTTGGTATAATGAACATCACTGCTTGCACTGGTAAAATGTAAACAAATGCAGTTCTGTTTATATGACTTGGAATGTGGCAGGATCAACAACCCATTTACATCACTGCCTCCGCAGTACCCGGGTGCAAAAATGGTCTGATGTGGTATGAAAAATGTTCTCCATGAGCAAGCATTAATCAGAGAGTTCACCACAGAGGTACTGCAAGAAAGATATGAAGAAAAGAATATTTTGGAGTGGCATTTTGGAGCGAAATTTCTAACGATGCAAACGCTCCACCAGCTCATGTGTAAATAACAATATCCAATATATTACTGTTGACTTTGAGCTAAGTAAAACAGGATGGATCATTTTATTATTGCTTATTCAATGTGCCAATATTTATAAAATGACATTGCTGTTACTAGCTTTCACTTCAGAAGTAGCATAATAGTGTTTGAAAATAGCCACCCTTTGAGATTCTCACGTTAGCTAGCTCGACTGAACACTGTTTTCAGTTGCCTAGCAACCTTTTCTCATTTGCCCAGCTCAAGGAATATATACATTTGGGTTTATCTATCAAATCTATACAGAACTTTTTTAAAGAAAATTTGTTCTTAAGGTTTTTTTTAAAAATTGCATATGACAATAAGATATATGTCTACATTTTCAACTGGTACCCCTGTCCATGTTGTGCCTAATGACAATGATTTTCAAATGGACGAATCGATTCTTGTGGGTTATTGCTTTATCAAAAACTCGGTGGTTGCCTCAGGTGGAAAAAAACTTTGTTCAGATGCCCAAGAAGGACCTCAGGCAAGATCTAATAATTATCCAGTTAGCCATTAGTAACTTGACCTCTGCATCTCTGCTCTGGTGAAGTTCACTGACAGAATCGTCAGACTCTGCAATATTTCACAGCTTCAGCAGATTGCATGACCTCTGTACATCTGCAGCTAATTTAGTGGGCATTCCTGCAGTCAGTGATATGTAGTTATCACATTGACTATCTGTGCCAGTGATGAGGGTGTGTGCCTATTGTGTTGGGGGTAGGGGGGTGAAAGAGACGCTCTCTGAAAAATGCAGACAGACCCTAAGAAGAAACCTCAATTATATGCTTTGGGTGAGAGACAGTGTAGAATACTGACTTGACATTATGCCATGCAGAAAGGCTCTACGACAGCCAATACCATACTGAAAGATCAGCAGTGGACTGACTGTGGATTTGTTTCAAGACAGCAGTTTCCAGACAGATCTGCAGACAAAATTTAGGGTAATAAAGACTCTACTCAATTACCAGCTGAAAGCATAGTATACAGGTCATCAGTGAATATACGATTGGACACAATAATTCAGAAAGGTAGCTACCATTTGTATCTGTTGAACTAGATGTTCATTGTATTTTTACATACAGTATAGCAGACCTGACATATTAATTGTGATCTGCACTTGAATTCACCCTAGGTTAGATTGTTTTTATATGGGTCTTTACAAAACAAAGGATTGTTCTACATATTAAGGAGGAAATGAACCTGACATATTATGTTGTTAACAGGAAAACATTAATACCGCAATTCCGAAAGGTTTTTGGGCTAATAACCACTTTTTAGACTTTTAACTATATCTAGCACCAAGGATGCTAAAATCATTCTGGAAGGACGGTTTCAATTTCAAACCAAAAGGATAATTAAACATGGCTTTGAAACAGTATCCTATGTGGGGGGGGGGGGGGGGATTGAAGGGATGCCGGTGAACCAAAGTGCGGTAGTTGGGAAGTGAATGGACCCCCACCCAAAAAAGGAAAAATAAAAATATATGGTGGAATTTAA
>JAODKC010000002.1:20633860-20665256 GCA_026777985.1 Mormyrops attenuatus
ACCCATCACCCCCCCACCCCCCCCCCCCCCCCCCGCCCCCCCCCCCGCCCCCCCGCCCCGCCCCCCCCCCCCCACCGCAGAGAGGCCAGGTAACCTAACTGCATGTCTTTGGAAATGTATGGAAGCCCACACAATACAGTAAAACTAATAAAATGAGGTGAGATTTAAACCTGCTGAAGGTGTAAAGGCAACAGTAAGAAAATGAAGCACCATCACACCCACATTCAAATGGTAAATTAATAAGGCTAGTCTATTAATAATTTACAACACTATTTTGTATATAAATTTTTGAGTGCACCCCATCCCCCACCTGACATTCTGGTCCATTTTTTTTCTCCAAAGGAGCACTGAGGCATTGTAGGCATCGTTTTACCGTTTAACAAAAAATCTGCGAAATGTAATATTTGTGAGACAAGGCACTACTAGCTAAATGGTAATAAGCAGCTGTCATGTTGTAGCTACGCAGCTAGAAAGAGCGAGGGGCTCACTGTCGCTATTTCAGAGTCGGTGTTCTGTCGCGTTGAGCTACTTTGTCGAGTTAGGCTACCGTAGTGCTAATCGATAGCCCTAACCCTAACCCTAACCTTAACCCTAACCCTAACTACCAAAAACCCCCTAAAACCCTAACCCTAACCCCTAAAACCTAACCCTAATCCCAAGACGGTGGAACTGCACATGTGCAGAAAGGCTCGATAGCGCGTCTCGATAGGTATACTTTATACAAAAAAAAATTGAAACCAACATCTGTTGCCATAAGGACTAAAAGAAATTGCCTCGCTTTATGCAATTGTTGAAAGTTGGCTGCTCTTTAGAAAATTCCATCTAGTAAGCCAATGTTCCTTTATCAGACAGTACATGAAATGAATTTATTTGATATGACAGTGAAAATACCCTGACACTGCCAAGCTGTACACACATTTATAGCCGAGACCCTGTTTACACTCAAAATAAATCTTGGCGATCCGATCACGAGTAGACAGCCACGACACATTGCCGTTTACACGTGTGTCATCATGTGTCGCCAAGGTGTGCAGCTGATCATTTGTGTTTATATTTCGTTACTGCCCCGTGCACAGTTATTGTGAAGCCCGTGTCGCGGGCTCAGACACACATTACAAAAGACACAGTATGTAGTCAAGCGTGTCCCAGACCACCTCCGCAAGCGATTTGAGTGACTGGATCACAATGCATCTTGGTGGTCCTTTACACTTGTATTTAGCGCTGTTCACTTTAAATCCAATCGCGCAAGACGCATTTTAAAGCCAAATTTAAACAGGGCCTAAGACTGTGTCATGGACATAGTTTCCCAGTGAACATTAGGGTGGATTTTACATTGTTTCATTTCAAGAATCCATTGGGTGTTATTTTACACAAGAGTGTGAGCATTCCCGTGTAATTTGAAGAAGCTTAAAGAGACACCAGTAAAAAGTTGCTTCTCAAAGAGTGCCTGATTTCAGGGGCACAATGGTCAGTTTGGCTGAAAGGGTTTTTTTTCCGAATTATTGCAGCCTAGCCAATATGTGCTGGCAGCAGTGTGTTTATTGCCATTGATTAATTTCTTCCCTGACATCACTGAACAATGTTTTTTGACCCACCAAGGCAGGGAGACAGTACATTTTACAGGAGCTGTAATTATGGAAGGTTTTAGCCAGATTTGGAACCAGGCGTATTTTATGCTCAAGATATTTATTGCCAAGATCCAAAACTCAAATCCAATAATCAGAATTAGTGATTAAAGAGTAATCCAAAAATTGTTTGTCTCACACACAGAAAGTAAGTTATCCATGATGAATCAAACTAATACTCCATTTGCTTGGGAATGAGAAACAAGACTTTGTAGCTACGGTAAAAGCACGGGGATTTAAATATCCACACAGTCAATGAGCCATAGCTGAAAACAATATTCTGATTAGTATTCTGGTGAGGGGGAGTGCTGATGACTTCTTGTAGACCAAACCGAAGCACATGAGGGTATGACAGGATCTCAGTATCATGTTGGGTCCCTACACCAAAGACAATGTAAAACTGGTCAAGCAAAAGTCGATTGTCATATGCACTGACAATGAGATACATGCCGACTGCGCACCAGATTAACAAAGAATAACAATAACAGCTGAATCAGACAATAATGACAGCACTGGCAGTAACACACCATAAATAACACACAATAACATTAAAAATGTATCCTAAGAACAGATGGCAAATGGGAGTGGTGATGATAAATTCGATGTGCAAGTGATCAGCAGTTAATTTTGCAAAATTCTTATAATTAGCAGCTGTTGATTAACCTTATGACTTGCTGTAGAAAACTTTTTCAACCTTTTTGTTTTGTGTGCTGATATTTTTGTGCCATCTGCCAGAAGGAAGGGGGGGGGGAAGTGGCAAGTCCGCGATGATGTTGTCAGCCTTTCTGAGGCAGCCAGTAGTGAAAATATTCAGAAGTGAAGGCAGATATATCTTGGAGATGATGTGAAAAGTTTTCACCAATCTGCATGGTTCTCTACAGCCCTCAGCTGAGCAGTTGCAAAGTGACATTTTAGTGCATCTATAGAAGTTGGTGAGGGCAGTTGGTGAAATCTGGACTTTCTTCAGGTGTCAGTAGAAGTACAGTTGATGGTGGGTGTCCTTGATTGCTGCAGATGTATATTGATCATGAGGTTGCCTGTGATGGTGACCCATAGGAGCTTGAACCTGCTGATGGGCTCAGTGTATTGCTTTATGTGGTGACTATGTTGACAATCAGAGTGGAGGAGGTTCTCTTTTCCACCTCCCTCTACTATGGTTTGCCAGTGAGAAAGCAAAACACTTGCCTATCTACAACTTGTGATTTTGCATATTTATAGTAAAGTGATTTTTTATATATATAAACCAAAAAGTCCCTATGGGATAAGCACAATTTAAATTGAACCCTAAGTGGTGTCCTGTGCTTGACATTTAATTGATGAGCTGCAGCCTCTGTGTAGTTTTAGGAACTTGACAAGGGTACTCTTGAGGCTACCAGTGATGTGGATGTTTCCTGTTCTTGTGGACTGCATAACCAATTGAGTCAATGATGACAGACTGCATAAACAAACTGTTTTGGGGGCAGGGGTTCATCTAAGCAGGGACTCTGGGACAAGCACAATCAATGCTTCAGCGCTCATGCTTTTGACCCCTGGGACAGCTGTAGAATTATCTTGGCTACATGTCCTACTCCAAAGTCACAGATGCTCTTGTGGCCTCAAAGTAACTTTCGTTCGAGTGTTCGCTTCTTGGTAGTGGCCCTGGTGACCCCCTACTGTTGCTGATTGCATTTTTTCTTTACCAAGCATTGGCTACATTGTAGATATAGGAGCTCTTGGCAGTTTCTTGTTTGTTCTTTTCATTGCTACCCTTTCTATGTAATAGTACAGAAACCCTTTTCTTAGATCCTATCAGGTGGCACTTATCAAAATTCCTAATATGCTTCTTGATCACATCAAGCAATGTATTTCTTTACTACTGGATTTTTTTTTCTTGTAAATTGCAGCAAAGCAAAGTGCTTGACGCCTTATACTTTTATTGTGCTCCTTCTCACACATTTCTGAACTTTTATGAAGCCAGAAACAAGAAGAACAGCCAGAACAGTTGTATATGCAATGATGGACCCAATCCTGTAGCTACAAAGGTGCAACATGGCTTAGAGTTTGGTAATATTCTTTTACAAGACCTGCAATCCCTTGGATCCTTTATTTTTACTATAGCTGATACATAGAGCTAAGCGTGCATCATTGACCAATTTTGTGTTTATTTCCTGTTTAGATCATCTGATAATGGAAGACCTGCTCCACTGTTGCTTATACTTGTACTTGGGCCTTCATTGGACGCTCAGTCTAGCAGCACTTATGCCTAGTTGACTTCTTGTCAGCATGTATGTTTGCTATTTGCTTTACTTATACCTAGGGCTGGGAGATATGGCTGAAAAACAGCATCTCACTGTTTTAGGTCATTGTAGCAATATTCCATATATATTTTCTGCACTGTATCGATGGGGGCCATACTGTATGTTAGGTATCCATAGCCATAATCTCTTTCCACTTAGCACTGTCCGTTTTGTAAAGTGCACATTGTGAAAATGAACATGTTGCTAGTGGGAGAGGAAGACTTGGCTATATGGACTTTGATGCATTCTTTGTACTGAACATCATACTGGTTTTTGAGATGATGTAATAAATTTGTAATACTGCTAGCTTCAGTTTTTCCAGCACACACGCTCGTGTTTTGCTGCTCATCTGACCTTTCGAAGCCAAACCATCTCCACACAATAAATCCGGGGCTGCCCCCTTGCTGATTAATTCTTTGTTTGTGATCTCCAGCTCCACAATAACTCGATCAATTCTCTTGTCAGTTTGCACCATTATCAACAACGAGTATAAGTGAAGGGTAAAACATGAAACATGTCCAATTTAACAGCTGATCCTTTAATTTTTCATAGTACCTCCTTTGTTGTACATTGAGATAAGTTGAGATGTCTGGAAATTAATTAGCATTTTTTAAGAATGCCTGTAAAGACCTTATTCTTTGCTTATTTGTATATGCAGAGGGTGCTGAATACCTTGATCCAGGGATTACATTATAATCCATGCCTCCACAGAGGCAAGCTGTGATTGTAAACCTATTAAAGCCAAATCTTTTCAGTATTCACAAATACAGTCACAGAGGCTTTGTTATGGAGTGTGTGCTGAAACATCAGATAAATTTATATTACAATTTGTGAAGCAGATTTCTATTAACAGCTCAATTAAATTTACCAGCCTTAATGGTTCTGCTGAGATTTAGGATGACGACTTAACCAAATGTGTTATTAGTTATAGATACCAACACCCCATTTTAACCCAGGATTTTATCAGAATCCTTGTGAGATTTTTAAGGGAAGGACATTTTCTCTCATAACAGGGTTGAAGTCCTGGCATGCTTGGATCTGTGGGATGTGAAAAGCTGGCTACTCTAGTCCACTGCTGTTTTTTGGCATTGATTAGACTCTCCTCTCCACTTGGCACCTGGATTTTTAATGTAATAGTTATAATTCTTCATAGGAATTTACGGTGTCATTTCATGTATCAGCATATTGTTACATTACCTCGTAGTGAACTTTTTGTGACAGTGTCAGCTTTGTGTTAATACACTGTCAGTATACAGGTGGTGTTTATCTCTGGACTATCATCCACACACTTTCTGTAGCATTTTTGTATTTTTTCTTTAGCTCTGGGATTTCTGTAGGTTACTGTGTAAAAGAGCTTCATGCAAGTAGATGAATATAAATATAATTGTACAATGTCTAGGTCCAGATCCCTGGAGAAACTGTTGTACTCCTCAGTAAGGAACATAAATCACAGTGAAAACTATAGCTGCATAAACTGATAAGTTACGAACCTTGCTATTATTAAAAAATTCTGCTAAGCAACAAAAATATAATAGTAGATTTTTTGCTACCATTTTGTAAGGTTTGTCCAAGCTTTCCTTTGTCTTCTTTTTAGGAAGTTTGACCTAATTCATGTTTGGCAGCACACAGCTGCCAAGAAAGCTCCCTGAAACACCTGCTCCATCCCACACTTATGTATGAGCTGTGTAATATGTGCTGGGGAATGACTGTTTCCTTTACTTCAAATGGGTGACTTTGTCCTCTTCTCTCTGTCTTCTCTTTTCTTTGGACTTGGCTTGGATGACATCAATTTTTTTTATACTGTACATTCTTCAAGATATTATAAAAATGAAATGATGATACTTTCTATTGATTATTTTTATGATTAATTGAGTAATCAGATAAAATAAGCATTTTGTTCAAGTGTGAGAATAAATGAAAGAACTTATGCTAACCAGGGGACGGTTGCACAACACGCCTTAGGTTTTCTCCTTAAGTTTTAATTTCTCCTTAATAGAGGGATTTATTTAAGGGTGTTGCACAGAATCCCTTAAAAGGTTCCCTTAGTTGAGTAAAAATCTTAACGGATTTACTGCAATGAAAAACATTTTACGGCAATAAAACTGTAGTTTCCATGGAGACCGTTTATTTGCTTGTCCTCACGCCTGCTCTTTATACCAGTTATCGCCTCCAGTGTTAATTTCGTTGACAGAAATGTTGACGAGAATATAGTCTGTTTATTTGTGGGACGACAATTAAAACGAAAACGTGATTTAAATATGTGTTTAATGACAGTGACGAAATGAAACGTATTATTCGTCTGACGAATATAAATGTAATGAAAATGTGGATTGTTCCCCCCGGTGTATTGCGTACACTATGAGTAGATACTTTACGCTCAACTAAGCACTACTGAGTGGGACATATGGCAATAAGCTTTGCTGAAAAGTTGATGGTCAGGTAAAATCAATTGATCATCATTAATCATATTCATTGTTACCCCCAGTCGGACACTCTTCTCAGGATGCGTTTATTTTGTTCGTTTATCGCAGTAATCTCAGCCATGTTGTGGTTAAGATAAAGTTTTTTTCCTTTCTTTGGTTAACTGTTAAGGGAACTTTAAGGGATTCCTTAAGTATGAGACTAAGGTAAGGGGAAAACTTAAATACTTAAGTGAACATTTTAAGGAAACCTTAACTCAGACTTTAAAGAAAATCTTAACTTAAGGTGTTTTGTGCATCTGGCCCCAGGTCTTTGAATAAACAAATAGTGGTTTTCATATCATGAAAACCAACGTTTAATTGCAGAATCAAATGAATGAACAAATGAACAATGTCTTGCATATGAACTTTTCGAAGAAAAAAATGTGCAAATTTGATAGACATTGTGAAGCTGATAGCTGACTACAGGTCATACATTAACATGTCTTTACTGAAGCTTATTATATTTAATGAACAATGTCTTCTGAGAACACTTTGAGGCATTAGAGGAGGTAAAAAAAATCACAGGAAAAGACCACCAACAAACACTGTCATGTTTTATCTCGATGCCTAATTTTACAAACACCAACATGTAAACAAAATTATTCATTAATATACTTCAGCCTCCTTTAGTGTTTCTTGTGTAATTGTGGGCCCCACTATGTCTTTAAAGGAGCACTTAGTTTGAATGAAGAAAAGTAAGGATATCCGCATGTTCAGGACTTAAGCTTGCCCTGCACTTCGGTGCAGTGTTCCCTGCTGCAGAGAACAGACGTTTTGATGGTGTAGGCCTAGATGTAGCTGGAACCCACAGAAATGTCTTTGCCAGCTTGGCCAGTACTGGAAACTGATTCATTCCTTTCGCACCATCTTCCTTTTTGGGCAAGGCACAATACATCAGAACTAAATTTCTCGTTGCATACTCAAACTGCTGCTCTTCATTCCCTTCTTCATCACTGGTACTGGAGTCTGATGGTCCCAATATACTGTGGAGCAATGATGTAGCACCCTTCTGTGAATGTGCTGAATTGTCTTGTACACTAGTGGAGGCTACATTTTCACTTTTGGCATTAAGAGCTATTATTTGGACTGCTTGGATCTTGAATGCTTCATCAGTTGACAAGAACATAAGTTTTCTGAATCTTGGATCCAGAGCAGAAACATGGTCTGCATCTGCATGAGTCTAGAATGACTGCACTGGTGCAGTTTAAAATTCTGAACTTTGTACTGACTTCTGAAGGCCTTGCACCAGCTGTGGAAGTACAGATAGGGTAACATATCTTTGTCCATTCAGAAACACGGAGGCAGATTAAAATGGCTCAAGCTCCTCAGTGATGTTCCACTGTTCAGTTTTCAAATCAAGTGGTGTTTCCCTCACTGAGTGACTGTTGGGTCTGACAGTGTAGCAGTTATAGGCCATGTTTGTTCCAGAAGCCAGCACAACATGTGGTAAATGCTATTCCACCTGGCACTAAAACCTTGTACCAGCATGTGTTGAGGAGTATCCATTTGTTGCAGCTTATCCTTCAACACGGTGCATGGCATTTTTTTTTTTTTGAGCGGTCAACAAGACATCATTCAGGAGCGGCACACTGGTGATGGTTGGGTAGCTCTTGAGTGCATCTAGTACCAAAAATCTGCAATGTCTGACCTGCACATCGTACTGATGCTCGTCTAGGCTTTTCTGCCAAAATTTTTACTGCTGTAACAACATTTGCACTGTTATTGAGGACATTGACTGTTTTTTTTTGGATGAATGTCAAATTGGAAATGACATTCTGCAGCTACTTAGTAATATTTGCAGCTGTGTGTCTCTCCTCATGGGGTATGGTAGTGAGGCTGTATGACTTGATTACCCAAGGAAATACAAGGTCACCCCTAGATACGCCTCTGTGGCTATGCTTGTCTAAATGTCTGTTATGAGTACAATTCTGTCGATTTCCTTTAGGCAGTTCTTCAGCTTCTCTCTCACTTTTTGATACCGGTTCTCCATTCATTTTGCAAAATGAGTTCTTGAAGGATGATTGTATTTGGGGCTGAAAGTGTGAGCAATTTTTGAAAGCCTTCATCCCCTACCATGGCCAGGGGATGAATATCCATGATAAGCACGTTTAAAATACTGTCAGTAAAATTCTTTGCCTGCTCAGCTGAACATGGTTGAGCCATTTGTATAAAGAAAGTTGTCCATGTCAGATTGTGGTTTGCTGAGAAAGAGAAAAAAAATAATTACATTTATGCAATCTCTTTAAATAGAGAAAATTGGCTATGATCAGGTTAAAATCCGGTCAGATACAGCTTATAACTTTTTTAGAATGTGGTATTAAAACGTGCACATAAAATATTACTCAGACCAATATTTGCAGTTTATTGCACATCTCCGCTATTCATACATTCAGAATGTACAAAATCACGTTGTCAAAATATATTTCAAAATACGGTAATACACACTGTCCTCTTGTAGTTTGCATAGTAAGGTGTTGGTGTTAGCAAAACTGTTAGGAACAGTTAGGTCCCCTAGTTTATGGCAGGGCAGTATTGAGCAATATATTCATATTTTTTCCATATCAATGGAATTAGACAGAAGGAGAATTTTCCTGAATGAGCAGTTTGGAACCTTTCAATGAGCGCTCTGAGCAAATGTTGAACATCAGTAACTCAGTAGCTTATAGCGGCATTGTAGCAACACAAAATTAAGTTTTCTGTTTTGGATATAATTAGTGCTACCATCTTTTCTCAGCCACCTTTTAAACCTTTAAAATTTAGCCCACTTTAAGATACTGGTTATTCATTTGATTAGAGAGACAGTAAATTAAATAAGAAAGAATTCCATTACCTTGTGTCTGGTCCACTATGCATTCAGACTGGATTCTTCCTCGTTCATTGCTGTACCATGGATGATGTGCTGTTGAAATGCTTCCAGACTTTTTCTGCCATTTTCTACCACTCTTCCTTTTGCTCTTCCCTGTTTTAATTGTCTTCCATCCTACTGTTGTGTCCGAATTCAGGGGCTGCATCCTTCCAAGGACACCATCTAGGGAGGTGTAACCTTTCTAGGCTGCGTTCTTTGAAGATTGAACAGAAACCATTGTTAAATGGAACGGTCTGGCCGTCACCAGCTGTTCCCACCCTTTCCTTTGAGTCACGAAACACCCCTCCTGTTGTCTAGCCGGCACACACCCACTTTATCTCTGTGCAATGAATCTTGGGATATGTTGGGCTGCGAGGGATCCATTGGATGAATCCTTCGTGACTCAGCAAAAGGAGGATGCATTTCTAGACCACATTTGAAGGAACCTTCCAAATAGGACAGCCTTGTTGCACTGCTATAATGCATTTGGTCTAAGAATGCAGCCTTAGAAAGGTGCAGCCCCTGAATTCAGACACGGCAAACCACATGCTTTTCTCTTGATGCTCCAGTTAATATCATCCATGCACTGCTGCAATCTGTGTTTAAAAGTTCTGTGGATCATAACGCAAATAATCTAGGCAGAGAATTTGCCTCGGGGATTTTTATTAATCGAATTATTCAAATTATTCGAATTATTCAGTGCCACTAAATTTTATAACTAGGTACACCAGTGTGACTTGCAGATATACCCCCTATAAATGTTTTATTTAAAATTTTTTTAAAACCCATCATCGTATATCACATGAAACACCTCTGGTGAAACACATTGGTGTGTGCGTGTGTGTGTGTGTTTAAGAGAGAGAGATACAGCACTTTCCCACGGCAGGAACGTTTTTACGGAACCAGGAACTTCTGTTGTGCTAGGAACTCTGTCCAATTGTACTTCCTGAGAGGCACTACTGGGGTTTGATTTTCAGTGTTGACTTGCAGATTGGTTGACCACAACCACCAGCGCTAACCTGGAAGTTATGTGGAAGTGCAGGGAAAAGAGATAAAAGTAGCAGAGCAAAAACTGAGCAGATGGAATTATTTTTGTACCTGGATTAATTGAATGCATTAATGAATACCTTTATGCTTGCGTCTCCCTATATTTGCATCGGAAACTTCGATCGATAAACGATATCCTTATGTCTAATATTGACAGTGCTGGTGGTGAAACCTTCTAGTGCTTATTAACAGAATATTGTTATATCGTTTTTTATTCCGTGAAAAATGAAAGATGGATCTGCTGGCCAGATTTAATAATGAATTACAAACATGTTGCGGGCTATATAAATAAAATATAAATAAAAGGTTGTGTCTCATTAGGATCGCGATCAATCCCCCTGATAACTAATAACTAACAAAACGACTTGTACATTATCCTTCTTCCATGCTTGTTTAACATAAAGGTCCCAGTTCCATTTGTGCGGTGGGAAAGCGACATATGAAAGTGGCCAGGAGCTATAACAGTTCCTGGTACAGACAGTCCAGGAACCAAGAACTGTGTTCCTGAATTTCAGTAGGAAAATATCAATTTCACTTTGTGACTTTTTCCCTTTAAAATAAAATATCGCACCAAACTGCATGTCTCTAAGATGTATATTTATTACAAAGCGTTTTTCAGTAATACAGTTAAGATGGAAAAATATGAATATGTTACATTGCATAAAGATTTCAGTGGTGCACATAGATTTTGTGCTGGTGCTTCTAAAGATTTCAGTAAGGAGTACCAGTGCCACTAGTGGAAAAAGCTTGTCTGGAGTAGGGGTGGGCGATGTGACCTAAAACTATTATCATGGCATGTTTCACTTTTTGTACGGTTGACAGTTACAGCTTCATATCACGGTATTACTATTTTCCAAGTTTGGGAGGAGTAGCATGTCCTGTCCCTTTATTTAAATTTGATATATATATATATATATATAAAAAGTCAAAAACAGTGCATTTTACTTTTCATTTTGAATAAAACTAAGGGCTGTCAACTTTGGTCAGCTGGCTGGAGAGAGATTTTCAGTTTGAGACAAGGTTGCAGACACATGCACATGTATTTACATGTATGTAACAGTTCTATTAGCTTGTCTGAGGGTTTGCAAACTACCCCAACACTTTTGATGTAGCTAATTTCAAGTTTATAATGGAATGACATAGGTTTGCTGTAAGATTTCCTGCACACGCGCGAGTGTTACGCCAGATGCGTGAGATGTGTGCGGCACATTAGCACAAACAAAAGGGCTGCATGCGCCAAAGTGCATCTTGCTTGGAGGTTAAAGGGCATGGGAAATGGCGGTTCTAGTGTTAATTGGGCAGTTGTGCCTTTTACCGCGCACCTTCTATTAAAGCAGCGGCGCACATATATGCTGATTTAGCGAATATGCTTTACTTTGTAATTTGCTACTATATATGTAATCAGGTTATTTTAGTTTAATGTGTATCACACAAAGTCTGTTTATTTTTAACCAGTTAATCTGCTATCAGAACACGTCTGCAGAAAATTCACACAAGAAAGATAAACCGGTTACATATACTACACAAGGACAAATATTCAGATTACAAATTGAAGCTTTTAAGAAAATAAAATGCTTTATTTTTGTTAAATATTATAAATTATGGATAGGCTGTTGTATAATTAGGCTGTTGACTTCTCACAGTGTTAACGGTATTGCGCCCACCCCTAGTCTGGAGCCCTGAATTATTCAAGTAATCATTCAGCCCTGTATACCGTATTACCTTAATACTGCCCAAGCCTCCTCTACACAGTGTTGAGTTCAGTCTGTATAGTTCTGATATGTCTTTCAAGTCGAGTCTCCTTTTGTGGGGAAGCTAGCTGGCTGCTACTTGGGTTTCCTTTGGATTTACAAAATATATAAGATATCAATATTCAAAGTTACTAGCACCTGAACTAAAAACACAGCTACTGAAATAATGGAAATTATTGCACTGGACGATTAGCTAGGCCTGTCACCATAATTACATTATCAACTCATTGCACAATACAGTATATGGACATAACCTCAATCGTTTTTCCTGGCCTCGATATTGGCAAATTGTGTTGACATAAGAATGAATGCCCCCATCATTTTAGCCAGTCTCGGTACTTCTGCCCTCTTGTCTGCTCTCTGTGTCACAGGTACAGCTCAGGACTGATTCATCTTTCACATGAAAGCATGCGGGTAACATGAATGTTCATACTTCTAGCGCCAATGCTCCAGGCAAGCTACTCTTAAAAGTAATATTTATAAACTGTGGTATGTTTTAAGAATGAATACAAATTTCACAAAACTTGAAAAAAAGGGTTATAATTGTTAATGAAAACATTTCCATAAGCTGAAATAAAAGATTCAAAACATAAAATAGAAGCTACAACTAAATGACAACTAAAAATATTGGTTCCAAAACCAACCGAGATAAAAACAAATGTCAAATCCTCCCCATTAACATTTTAAAATACTGTTTAGCTAAAGTAATGATTTGTTTGTCTTTGGGCCTCTCGTGCAGTGAACTTGAACCACAGAAATAGCCAACAGCACTATATTGTAACATTTTGTAGTAGCCGGCAAAATCTACACCTAAATTAAATTGGATTCCAAAAGATAATAAAAAATAAAATTAAAACTCAATTAAAAATATCAAAATGATAATACTGACAGAAAAACATACACAAGTATATGGTATTGTATTACAAACTTAGTTTGTAGCCATCTGGGAGCCTTTAAAGCCTTGTAGAATTTGGTAATCAGTGGTCATTGTTGACACACCACAGCACACAACAACGAAATGTGTCCTCTGCATTTAACCCATATGTGACGTGGTGACATAGCAGGGGGCAGCTAATTGAGCACCCAGGGAGCAGTGCTTGGGGGTGGTACCTTGCTCAGGGTACCTCAGTGGTTCCTTGCTGGTCGGGGGTTTGAACCAGCAATCTTTCAATTACGAGTGTGCTTCCCTAACCATTAAGTCACCAACATAGCAAGGAATCATATAAATGCCGGTATTTCTGGACTTTCTGTCAACCATTCTTCAAATCCGCTGGCCAGTTTTGTTATCATTCTGATCATAGAGCGTAGAAAAGGTATAACCAATATACAATCTTTGGTCTGATTTCATTCTGACTTGCTGTTACTTTTCCCCTGGCCAGTGAATGATCAAGGTTTGTGTCACTGAGCAGGGCAGTAAAACTGGGTTGGTAGTAAATTGCCTGTAAAGGACCAAATTATTCTCTATACCACTGTGCCAGATGTTTAATATATAATGCAATTTTTGTTAAGAGCCCGAGAGTCTATTTTTGTGTATTTTTTGGTGGTGTAGTTTTATTTATTTTTTATTTATTTAGAATATCTTTTTTTTTTGACATTTCAATTCCAATGTCTGAATATTCTTAGGAATTCTAAAGTTCATTGAAAGGGTGTACATGCATTATTATGCTATTATATTATCATTATATCAGGGGCATAAATGATCTTAATCATTCTTTCAGTTAATATGAGTAAAAGAATGTTCAAAAGAAGTACAATGTCATCACAATCCTAAAAGCCACAGTGCATGTACTTGCAATCCTGCATTCTAAACTTTCAGTCCATGCTACTAATCATACTAACGTATCTAACGTTTACATCATATATATTGGTTAGGCATATTTGCTTGCATACAGAATTGTTTTTAATGGAGAGGGGAAAAAGCCAAAGTATATGGATTCGTTCTTAAACACAGTATGGGTCATTCACACAAATTAATTTCATAACATATCAGTTTTCTATAATTTTTAAAATATTTATATTGTTTAAAATGTTGATTTTGCCTCTGGGGTTAATCAGTTGCAGTGTAAAACAACTTGACAATACAAAACAATTGAAGAATTGAACGTATACATTATTATAATAATTTATTGTTTATTGTGGGGTACTTGAAATAAAGTTGAAAGATTTAAAAAACTTTTTATCTAGTTTTGTGTTATTTGATCTTAAAACTGAAACGATTGTGCCTATTTATGGAAAATGATTGAGGATCATTAAATCAAACCTATGAATGGCATCATTTTAATATAGGCCTACCTAATAAGGCAATGTCAATTGTTCTGCATAAAATGTAAATACTCTAACATTTCATTTTTGTCGAAGGATTCTCCTGTTTGGGAGAATGACCAAATTTAGGCTACCGCTATGCTTCCATTTTCAAAATAAAAGGGGTTTCTGTGGATTTCAGCTATGATCGCCATGTTAGTTAAAGATGTTCCACATTTTGCTTGTTGCCAAAATCACTGAAGGCCTAACCCCCTTTTCTTGTTTGATGAATTAATTACAATTCTGGCTTGGCCATGCCATCTTATTCGGGCAGTGTGTGGTGGGTGTGACTGCGCTGATGAGGGGAGAATACGCGCATCTCAACAGTGTGTAACGCTTTAAGGGCTTTTTTGACTTCAACGCCTGATGGGAGAATAGATCCCTAAAGTAATAGGTGTAGTTTCAGAATTACATGTCACATCTAGAACTCACAACATTTAGGTAAAAGCATATTTATTGGTTTTCACATTTCCAGTTGATCCATCCAGTACTTCTGGAAATTGTACAGGTAGGTGAGTATGCAAGAAGTACAGATTATGTAGGCGGAGAAGGTGACGGAGGGAATACAATGCTGTCATTCTGACTGCCCCCCTTTGCAGTTTAACAGATGCTTTGCTTCATCGCAAATTTGTCATGTACTACTGGGTTGTGTCACTTATGTTCCACTTAGTCTGTAAAGTGAAAGAGACACCAACAAGTAGGTAGACTGCCTCGGATTCTCTAGTGTATTTTAAAATCTCTTGATTTACCTCCTTTCCATTTAGAATAGAGTAAAAACACCACGATAAGAACAGTATGACCCTGAAGCCATTAATAGCCACATCCTAGCCTGTGATGTGTGTGTTAAGCCTAGTACTTTGTCTCACCAAGGATAGAAGGATAGAAAAGAATATGAAAATATGATAATTTAGTGAGAGGTGGGCTAACCTCTCTTGGGGCTCAAGGCTGACATGGGTAGGGGGAGGCCCTGAGTGGGCCATTTGAGCTATTTTTTGGACCTAAAAGAGAAATGAGAGGGAATTAAAAATGATGGAATATCAGTAATATGGTAATCAAAGCACAGGGTGCCAGCAGTAAAACGTACTGATCAGGGTGGGGGCGGGAGTGCTTTTGATCCCCCATTGTGCTTCTGCCGATGGGGGATCAATCAACAAATCAATTGGGGATCAACTGGCAAAATGCAAGATTTATTATTATAAATTATAATATTTTAACCAAAATTGTATATAAATGAATCCTGTGACAGCTTGGCACCCCATCCTGGCTTGTTCCTGGACCCCCCATGACCCTGAACAGGATAAGTGGTTACAGAAAATGGAAGGATGGATGGACATTTGATCTATGTATTTTGTTACTAAAAAAACAGAAGGTTGAGATCAGCAGGGGGCCCCTAGAGTGCGTCGCTCAGGGTCCCCCCCAGTTTCCGCCCCTGAATCTATGGTCTAGAGATTTAATGATGAATCATAAAAATGTCGTGGGCCGGTATATTGAGATGGATGAGCCAAGAAGATCCCTCATCCTCCACTACAGAAAATAGCTGATCTTCTTCATTGATTTAGTAGTTGCGTCTTTAGCTCTGGTGCTGATAATTAAACTTTATTAATATTCCAAGTTATCAGCGGGCAATATTCGAACCAATGTCAGTGTCTTCATTTCTAACAGATATTAGCTGATACCGATGTGTCGACTTTTTTTGCACTACTAAAGAGGGGTGTTTCCCAAAGCGTTGTGGTGCAAAGATTATGAAGTAGTGCTTCCTTTATGAATATTAACAAGCCTGCCCTGCCCTCCTATGGGCGTGTCTGAAATCGGATACTTACACAGTAGGTACTGAATTTTGTCAGAAGCCTACTATTCAACCGTTAATGCAGTACATGCTGTAAAATATGTATGCATGAGAAGAATACGCATGCATTTGGACTCATTGAGGTCACTATCTGTCACATTTGCCCCCTTATTGACTAATCAGGTAATTGAACCTGCTCTGGGCTGGTCACAAATAGAGCCCAACTTTACTTAACAGACATCATCATCAGTCATTATCACTGCTCTTGTAGCATGGGCTCAGTTGCTTCCTTGTCAGAGGTTTGTCTTGTGTGGCTGGATGCTGTAGGTCTGTTTCCTTTGTGCCTGTCAATAGCCAGCAGGTGCTGGCTTGGTTGCTGTGTGGTGTTTTAGGTCTTGTTTTCAGTTCTGGTTCTGAGGTTGGGCTCTGGAACTCCAGGGGATTCGGTACCAAGGGCTGTGTAGAGCCCAACTTTATTTAACACAACCGTGAGCAGGTATCACTGCTCAGTCATCATCACTGTTCATGGAACATGGGGCTCAGTTGCTGCCTTGTTGAGGTTTGTTTGAAGGGTTTCATGTTTGATTTTAGGGGCCACGGGGAAAAACTCAAAACAAACAAAAATAACGCATAACAAGTGGTCCACGAGGGGTCAAAACACAGCAGGTAAATAAAAAAACTAAGTCAGGGAGCAACACAGGAACAACCTTAGAAGAACAGCAGAAAATAGTGACCGACTGAGGTGCAAGGCCAGGTACACATATACACGTAATGAGGGTAAGACGAGGGACATGTATGAGCCAATCACTTACAGTCAACCAAACACTAGGGTTGGCCACTGCAAGACAGCTACAGAATGGATTCTTATCCAGAGTGACTCACATAACTTTATAAAGTATAAGTCCTGTCGTGGCTGATCAGATCAGGCCTATCATCCTTCTTTACTAATATTCAGGGCTATCCGTCATGTGTCTGGCATGCTGAGAAAATGTAAATGACAACTAATTGAATGTTAGTTAAAGTGACAAAAAAAGTCCGGGTGTTTCTCAATATGTGTACTTGACTGTACTTGTGTTCTTATGTACCCGTTTTATGTTATCTCCCATTGCCAAATACCAGTTCCAATACTGAAGAACAGAAGTACAGAGGACAGTAAGTGGTCTTGGGAGGCAATTTAGCAAGACTGGTCTTGTCAAGACTGCTAATAGGATCCTTGCATTCTTGGTATTGAGAAACACCCTCTGTCATCATGGATATCTACTGCTAATGTCTGCAATAACCCAGTACAGCTGAAGGTAAACGATGTCCATTTTTAGAGTGTAATATTCAAGATTAGCATTATTGCCCATATTAGGTGTTATTATAGTTTTATTTGCGCTATTAGTTTTGAATTATTCAAAAAACATGTTTGTATATTCTGGTGGATGAGATTATCAAGAAACCTCAGCTTGTATTTTCTGGTGGGAGTGTATAAATCCTGATTTGCTGCTATGGCAACTGCACTTGCGATATCAATATTTAAGGTAGCGGAATAAAGGGTGATGCTTGTGCGGTAGAGGAGTCCTGGCAGCAGGGATAAGGCTTTAGGCTTAGTGGCCTTTCTTGTACTAAACATTTCTTATAGTTCTTTACTGTTTTTGGCTTCAGTCTTTGGCTTTGCCTGGCTCTACACCACACCTTCATGATCTGGTGTCCAGGTTCCTGCCGTGCTGTTATGTGGTCTCGCTTTATGCAAAGATGCACCTATGGGGGTATATTTAAGCAGAGCGTGAGGCAGACTTTCAGTTTTGAACTGTCAGCTTAAGAAAAGAAGGTGTTTCTTGGGTGCATTCACTTGTGTGGTTACTCTGTAGTGCCTTTGTTGTGTTCCAGGTCATTGTGGTGAACCCTACACTAATTATTCAGCTGACCCAGGCTGGATGACATGACCTAGGCCTTCCCCGTTGTTACAATGAAAGGATATCCGCTATTGTGCTAGTCATACAGGTCATGCAGATGTGTCACGGTTCACTCAGAACGTTTCTTCTTCAGTCTTTTTGAAATGTGTGCACCAGTGTTTTAAATGCATCTCCCATTTGTACCTGGTTGTTCGGACTGTCAACTACCTGATGGATCTCAACACACACCGCTAAGCAAAATGAATAAGGAAACTTAAATTATGGGAATAACTCATAACCATGCCTCTTTGACTTGTCAACCATTGTCATGTTCTGTTACAAACACACAATAAATAAATAAATCCACTTGACTGAAGCAGGGTCTTGTGTTGCTTCAGAGACACTCCAGGCATAGTAGTGCCTTCATGTTTTCATTAGTATGTCTACTCTTTAATTTTTTTCATTTTTTAATTTTCTTACATATGCAGTTAAATTGTCATAAGTCATTTTTGCAGCATTTATGCTCTGTATTAATGTGTGTGTTTTATTATGGAGGGTGTTTTATGACTATATTCAATAAATAATTATGTCATTTAAATGATTATTTAAATTACAATTTAAATTTCCGTTTAAATGATAATTTATAAATATGTCATGTAAATGATCCTTTGAATTATTCAAGTGCTATTTAAATCATTTTTAAAATTACAATTGAAATGATACCAGCAGTATATAAATGATAAATATTTATTTATTGAATATCGTCACAAAACACCTTCCATAGTATATACCTGCTTGGTTCAGCAATTTGTTCATATAATTCATGAGCCTGTGAAGGTTTGGGACAAGGCGCAAACGTCATGACGGGTTTACGAAATAATGCAAAGGTACTGATGTCTCTTCACTCGTTCTATTTTCAGTCCTTGTCATTCTCTCCCCAAAAGTGCATAGTTGGTAGAAAGATGTATTGTATTTAAAGGTGAGATACGCATTCAGTAAGGACACCAATGAAGTAGGTAACATATGACTCACTAGCACAACCTTGAGGAGATTCATTGAGACTTGAACACAAGACTTATCAATGAAGCTATTAATACAGAATGAAAACAAAATACACATTGATTTCTTAAAATAAGATTTTTAATATTACTTATTATCATAAAGATATATTTACACACTTTACAGAAATAGAAAATAAAAACACAAAGCTACACATGAAAGGAAAAAATAAAATAGGTACTCCAAGAGCTAAAGCTTATTTTTTATAAATTAGAAACCAAAATGTCATATATGTACACAGTATTTCAACCATTTGATACACTTGTTTTATTTCCTTTTATTTTTTTGTCCTGTTTAACATCAAAATGGACACGTGGACTGTACATTTGGCCTAGAGAGCATTGTGAGCAGATCCTTTAAAACAGGAGTGAGACAGTTTGAGAACATGAGCTGTGCTATTTTCTGTCTGTAAGTCAGTAATACTGATAGTGGACTGGCTGATGGGCATGAATATTCTACAATTCTCTGTATTCTGTGGATTCTGATGGTGGACTGACTGCCACAGATCTGGAGGACACTGTAGGGCCGTAAGAGAATTTCATATTGCACGTCCAGTTAGTTTGAGAAAGCTGGGTTTGTTTACATGCAGTTTTCTGTTTCATGGCTTTCCTCTTGGTTGTATAGATGTAGCAGTGCTGACGATTGGCCCAGCCCACAAACTCGCATAAATTTGCCAGATCAGATTTCAGAAGCTTGAGGCTATTCTACATACTGTATGACAGGTCTTTCAGAAGCAAGCAAATCAAATTTGTCTCATGCAAGCTGTTTCCACTTTCCTTGGGTAGGATAAACCCATAGTATAAAGCAACAGAAATTGACTAAAGCTCTAATAGGTTGCGACAGCACCACCCAAGATCAAAGTAAGACTTTATTGATTCTCTCAGTCGATGGATCTACAACTAAGAGCAGCACGAAAGCATGACCTATATCTTTGACATCATTAGTCTGTTGTTACCGCTGCTATCTCAGTTTTCCTCTACTGTCTAATCCAGTCAGTTTACTACTTAAATTCCCCAACTTCCTCCTCACCAAATTCACACTAATTACAACTGAACAACAGCTGAACGAATTGATACAAATTCTTTAAATATTTTTGAGAATTAAAATACTAAGTGCATAGGAATGTCACACAAAAATCTTACACTGTATCTTACAATGAAGAAGAAAACAACAGAAGAAACTAAATATGAGAATTCTTTCATTTGTGTAATTTCTCCCAAGAAAGGCCATTGTGGTTCATCACTTGGAGTATAATATATTGATATATCATGTTAACCTAAATATGGGCATGTTTGTCTGTTTAACCAACAAGCGCTATGAACCTGATTTGTGGGTTGTATGTTGCAGAACTACAATGAAAAATATAACTTTTCAGACTATGAAGAAGCTTTGCACAAGTCAGATAATAATCAGGTGATCTCTATAAGAAATTTGTATAGGATTTATTTTCTTGCAGCATATTGGAATTGCAAAAGTGCAGTATCACATTCATACAGAGAGGTCTTATCGCAAATCCAAATGGTCAGTGTGGGGAAATTGCTTTTGACATGATGTTATTTTGTGCACAGTTTGACGCAAATGTGAGACTTTGGGTTTGTGATATTTGGCTTTTGTGAAAACCCTACAGCTTTGTAGAGCCATATAAATACAATTTACAATTTACTTTACTATTGTTTATGTTGACTGGCTTGCCTCTCTTAATGGGTAGCTCAGCTGGTTCACATGGTGAAGATACATTCAAGAAACAGAGTGCTGATACAGACATTGCTGGGCACCTTACTGGCCCGTTCCCAAGAGCTGGGGTCCAGTTACCCCTCTCTAAACCACCTGCCCTACCCCAAAGGAAGCAAGACCTTGCTTATTCCCTAAGGTCACATGGACAGATAAGACATTCATCTGGTGAACAACAGAACAGAATAATTTCCTTGTTCTTTCAAAAAGTTAGACAAATATAGTGAGACAAATTGTTAGCATTCACTCTATCGCTAAGTGAAAATCTTTGTTGAATAGCACTTCTGAATACGCTTTAAAGAGCTCACTGTGTTTGAGAACATACCTGTTGTTACATTTTTAGAAAGATAAATGCTGAGAGAATGCTATAAAGTCTGAAATAAACTAGATTCCAGCCTGAGTTTTCACAAACAGTCCTGTAAAAGAAGCAGGGTGAAAGAGCCCATTAAGAGACGGCAGGCAGATTGAATGCTGATGTGGTTTAATTGGCTTTACAAGCTGTGTGCGTCTGTCTTGTGAATGGTTATGTCTAACAGGTGAGAGGTGGTGGATGAGGCCCCCGCCATGAGAGCTCAGAATCTTAATGACCAGCTTTAGGCATTCTTGGGGAGGCCCATATGAGAAAGATTAGCCAAGGGATGTAAGGATTGTAATGATACGTGTCAACACCACCTGTGCTGTGAAACTGAAGCTGGAAAGCAACGATAACACACCAAGGAATAGTAGTGGTTGACAAGAAGTGTATCTTTGCACATAGCTAGCAGTGTATACACAGGCAGGGACATATACTGAATAAGTATACATACACATCTATATATATAGTGTGTGTGTGTGTGTTTGTGTGTGTGTGCACATGTGTGTGTGTGTGTATATATAGTGTTTCATAAAGAATAAAGACTGCTCAGATATAGGCTTCTATCACAGCACCCTGAGGAAATTAAATTAAAAAGAAAAACAGTAACAAATTCCAGTATGATATAAAGGCATAGCATCCCATCAATCATAAGTCACAGTCCATTCTACACCAGGGGAATCCAGCCTGGTACCAGCTGGTCAGAAAAAGAGTGCATTGTGGGTAGGCTGGATACAGTCGCTTATCTACCGAGCTGTCAAAGGGACTGCTTTGATAAAGGTTTTTTTGGTGTAATACTATCCAGCTATCGGTTTCCTGCATTTTGCAGATGGCCTGTATGGCTGCGCATTTAGATGTTTCTTTTCTTTAAGTAGGTTTGTAATGCTTGTGTCGGTATCAGGATTTTGAGACTTTTCAGAAGAGGTAACCTGTCTATCTTCCGGCAGCATATTGCGGAGCAGATCGTTATTTGGCACTTGATTACAAGGGGAGGTTTTCTGCAGGATACGCAGCCTGCCCCAGCCAGTGAACAGTCGTATGTGAGAGTGCTCCTAGATACCTAGATGTGTTGGAGCAGCTGCTGAAGGCTGCTGGGGTGGGGAAGGCGACAACGGTTCAGGGTTCCAGAACAGAGGGCTGCAGGCAGAATTCCATGTGGGACCATGCATCAGCACTCTCGAGAAAGATTCCTGCAACCCAGGAGTTAATTGGCTGTTTAAGTGAGTCGCTTTGGGTCAAAGCGACTTCTGAATAAATGGATAAAGGTTGACAAAATGGCAAAATGTCTGGCTGAGTGCACAGCTTTGTGATAATATAATGGAATTGTTCGGAATTCACTTTAAATTTACTTTACATCAGAATAATTACACATACAGAGCAGTAATTACAATATTAACGAAACTTGTGACAGCCTTATTTCTTTTTTGATTTCTGTTCAGAGAGAAGTATTGGAACAAGTACTGTATGAACTGACAGTCATATCTGGGTGCCAAGATCTAACCCAGTTTTCACTGCCTGATTTTACCCACCTCACCTACCACTACACATTCCATTAGCAATGCCAAAAATGGCAGCATAACATTGCAATTAATGGCCATGATAACTGGAGATAGCGGGAATATCACACCTTAGAGAAGTGTCTGATACTTTAAGACTAAAATGGTCTGGACCAGACTCCACATAGGCCACACGTCATGCAAAGTGTGTGGCACTCGGGAGATGGCAACAAAGGACCTCTAAAAAGCAAGTGAGAATAACAGAGAGGGAGAGAGAGACATAGAGAGAGAGAGAGGGTGCAAAACAGAGAATCAGGCAGCTTCGGGCTGCATGCCCATCTCTCCTTACCCATCCCCCCTCCCCTCTCATTTCTTTGCAGAGCTGATGCTGAGTATCTTTTCCTGCTTTCTGGACAGATGAAGAGTTGCGAGAAGAACCAGGAGGCCCCTTGGACGTGTCTCCTCAGGCTGGGTTAGCCTGGGCCCCCTTTGCATTCCCCCCCGAGGCAAAGGAAGAGCTTAGAAATCAGGACCTGGGGGGAGGGGCTTCTTACCAATGTCTGCAGGAAAGAAAAAAAAAGATATGATCAGGGAATTGCATTCATGATTAAGGCAATATGGCTGAGATTCTTTCTGCTTTTTTTGTACTTTTAATGGGGTCTTATGAGAACCTTAGAAAAGCAATGACAGTCCGCTCTAAAAGTCTGGCAGGATGACTGAAACATACACATGCTTTCAAGAATTTTGACACATTAAAGGCACCAGGTTTAGATGAATAAGAAATCACTACCACAAACAGAATAGTTTCATGGAGCACTCTGAGGTACTGCACACTAGGGCTAAATATTGCAATATTTACAGTATAAAGCAAAAAGGAGTTGAAAATTTACCCAAGACAAACTATAGCCAAGTGGAATTAGTTATCTACCAATAGTCTGTCAAGTTGGTTGTGTTGCCAGAAGTTGTGCCAGCAGATAAATCACTTTCTTTTGCTCAATATTGTCTCTACGGAATCCAGAATAATTCCATACACTAGAAGACATGTCTTTTTGTGAACAGCTCTTTTTATCTTTTCATTTTTGCTACCTTTCTTACAAATGCACCACACAGTCTACGACTGAGTCTGATGGCAAGGATCACGGTTATGATTGTTTTGGAGAGTGCATGCAAAACAATAAACATCACGCAGATTCTTTTTAACATATACTAGATAATCTTGGAAATAAACCATCATTAAAATTGCAAAGCTTAGTAAGTTTTGTTTTCTGTGACAGAGTAAAAATGTCGTCGCAAAACTTATTGATGATCTCCATTCAGGGAAACTTATCGTGGGCCTTCCCTACTCGCTTGACAAATTTTATCACCAAGGTTTCAAAATGACAGAATAGCATTGCTTTTGAGAATACTGTCCATATACTGCATACCACAGTATAATGCCCGGATGGTATGATGGTACGAAAAATGAGATACCGGCCGAGCCTAATCTCAACCCAGCTCACTATTGTCTTTGTGATGTGTATAATATTGCCTACTGCATACTAACAATGGCTTGGAGGAATAGGTAGAGTGCTGTAATTTTGAGGGTCTTCTATTGTCAGAAGAGTTAATATATAACAGACATTGTGAGATAAACCATATATTTACCAAAGGCTGGCAACCCAGCTTTACAATAGGATTTAAGCCACTTGATGTAGTTTGAGAATTTGGTGTAAAAAGCAGAAGATAAACCTTAAAATGAGCCAGAAAAAGAGCTTCTAGAAAGGGAATCACAAAAAAAAAGATCATGGCCTTGTTTTGACTGAAGTGAGGTTTTTGAGGCTGCGTTGCATTTCTCTGAGCCATTCCTTTTTATTGAGCTACACACTTTCCCGCAACATCCCTCATTGTGCAGAAACATTCCTTCAGTGAAAACAAGCATTGACCGCCCAGCTCAGAGAGAAGATGTCTGTGCTTTTTAGGCAAAGCAATGCATTGAAATTGGGAAGTCTTTTATTGTTCCAGAGGCAAAGAGGGTATTGCCTTGTCTTTGAAATCTAGTCTTTACTTTTAGTGTTTAAGATTTTATTCTAGGGACCAGCAAATGCCAGATTATTTGGCAAAATATTTCTGCGTATGAGAAATTACGAAGATGGCTCTAATGAATTTAAATTCACAAAATTTGTAGTTTGGTGAATGGTTTTAGTTGACTTTTTCAGAATGTGGGAGAGAGACTATATACAGCCTAGACTGGGTGATGTTGGATTATAGTCTGTGTTACAGAAAAACTGCATTGAATTTCCACCTGCCCATTTAAAACTGCAGGAGTTAAAGAAATAGAAGGCCCAAGACTTCTAAACTCACAAAATCATGCTGTCGGATTATTTTGTCAAAAATGAAGACTAGTGACATACAGCCATTGTCTTCCAAAAACCACCACAATAGATTTTTGGAGAGTAACATTGTACATTCTCCATCTTGGATCTTGTAGAATAATAATCGCTCAAGAGGTATCTACCTGTTTTGAGTCATGGAAAGGGCCCCATTAATTTACACAAGCCTTTGTTTAGTATGTGCCTGTTCACGGTATCATATATTGAACCCACGGGAAAATTAGCTGCTTGGCTATTCATAATTCTGCTTCTCAGCCTTGCTGTCACTTGCCTGCTGTTTGTCACCAGAGCTGTTGCTCACAGACTGGAGATCAAAATGATTGGAAGAGCATTTACGGGTGGCAAGATTTTAGCTGTGCTGCTGCTAGCTGATGTCAAGGGTCTGGAGTCAGGCTGTGAATTTTCCATTTCATTGCTCAGTGAAAAACATGCCTGTTGTTTCTGGTAATTTTGAATTTAGCTTCTTAGTTCTCTGCTTATTTTGTTGATTTTTGTAAATCACTGGGATCATTTCATTTGTACCTTTTGTCATAGCGTACTTTATCTGATAAAGAATTCTAGTGTTTGGTGTATGTGCTCAATGGAAGAAATGTTTGGAAGAATATTTTTCATGACTCTGATTGGGATATGTGGTCAGAGGATGGATGGATGTATGGATGGGTGGATGGAAGGATGGGTGTACGATACTCTTCAAACCAGACAAACTTTGTAAGGCCATGAAAGATTGAATGAAAATGATACTGTAAGGTCACTGTGATGCTTTGGAGTTCAGTTGGTAAGCAGTGCAAAAATACAGCAGTGAGACAAAACATTACTACCCCTACATGAAGCAAATTATGTTCAGCATGTAGTAAAAACAGTTAGAATCAAGGTCTAGGGTATATTAAACAGTAGGTTAATATTCAGTACTCTGAATGCAGAAGAAATTGGTAGGGATAAAGGTCTGAGTGACTTTCATAAGGACCAAATCAATATGGCCAGATGACTGGGTCAGAGCATCTCTGAAACAGCAAGACTTGCGGGGGGCTCACTGTCAGTCGTGGTGAGAGCCTACTGAGAGTGATCTGAGGAGGGAAGAACCATGAACCACCAACAGGATGTTGGGTGGCCAGAACTCGTTAAAGTGGGATGTGAACGAAGGCTATCCTGTCTGATAAGACCAACAGAAGGGCTACTGTGGCACAAATGGTAGATAATTTCAATGCTCATCATAGGAGTAATGTGTCACGACACATGGGGCATCGTTATTTCATCTTATAAAAATACACCGTTGCCAACATTATTTACTTCACACGGGGGTAGTCATAATGTTTTGGCTCACTGGTGTATTAATGTACTACGTTAAATAAAACATTTTTCTTCAGGGGCCCTTCATATGCTACAACCTTCATATGCACATCATCATCTGACACAAGTACCTCCTTCAAAGTCCCTCATTCAATTACTTAGGGAAACCTGTTTTTGATCATTTCCAGGACTTCTGGTAGACTAATATTTCATTAAGCATGATTGCCAAGGGTAGCTGGCCTTTCACCATAGTGGTGATTTTTGAAATGTAGAACATTATACTTTACTTTCATCAACAGGGGGATTACATTACAATTACACTGGAATTACTAGTCTAATTCTTGCACTGCGTGGGAGATACTGTAAATCTCTTTACCCTTTTAATCCTTTTGTGATTCAGAATCAGCAGTGAAAGATAGGCCTAAAGACCCAAGGATAAGTTTTCCAGAACCTCACTGGCTAAGAGAGTTTATTAAAATAAGAAAATATTTGGACAGTTTTGAAAATTCACATGATTCAGTGAATTCATAACATGTACATTTTTGGGCTAAGCAGACCAGACCTAATGTGACAGAGTATGATCATAGGAGAATGTGAGAAACAGAAGGGCTTATCTCACAAAGAGTATTGTGGATAAGGTCTATTACTCATCTTCCTTTTTCGCCAAATAGATTGTCTCATGGTTACTGTGCCATACTCACCTGCTCTAGAATGGCATGGGCCCTTTGTGCGAGAGGCGAGGGCGTGGGCGTCGTCTTCTCCATCCAGCTGCTCTGTGGCTTTGGGCACTCCTGGCTGGGCTCTGTTGAACCAGCCTCCTCAAGTTGCCCACATCCACCCCCTTGCCCTGCTCCACGGAGGCCATGGGTCCTGTGGGTGAAAAGCATTCTTAATTTAGCTGTGTATTTGAATAAAGCAATTCAGTTTGAAATTTGAAAAGGCGCTCTCAACATTGAACTTTTTTTTCCCAAGCCCTGTCCCTTAACTATTATTTCACCTGCCATTGATTGCACTGACCTTGCACATTGTGTCTGAGTCTTTTTTGAATAAGTCTTTTTATGCTAATACTTATACTAAATTCGTTGCATGTTGCTGCACTCTGTCTTTTAGGATATCATCAGACTCTGTGCATGTTGTACAAAATCCCTATCCTGGAGCGGAGGTTGCAGCCTCACAGTCTTCATTACTCTCAAAGAACGAGGGGAGCAGATGGAGAAGTGGAACAGATGTCCTGTGTCACCCTTCCTCAAGAGAGCAGATTTTCGATGCTCCAGAGGTGGAGGTGTGGCTCAGACTTGACTTGCTGCATATTCATTCAGGTACTGCAGGAGGGCTAGCCTCCAATTTGTTTGTATGCACTTGTGGGTATGTGCAGATGTTTCCCATCATCCGTTGATGAGTGTGGTCTGACCCTCTAAGCTCTCCTTGTGCAACAAGTCAACTTTGCGACTTTGTCTTTATAAGCAACTGCTCTGAGCTCAGTAGAGTCTGCTCTGCTTCCTCATGATAATGTGCATGTACTCTTGCCAGCTCTCAGTTTAAACTCGTATCTATGAAATGTTAAGGTTACATGAATTGAAGAGTATGTTTTGTGTTGCATATCTCAAAGCTCAGTCTGAAGTAAATCCCGTCCAGTTTACTGAATCTGTGAAGGAACTTGTGCGGAAACCTCTCACTGTTCATTCATGAGTCAGTATTAGCCAGTGGCAGATTGTATCTCCATGTGACATTGCATTTTACTGCTTAACAGATTGTTATTTAAGACCTCTTTGAATTTTTAACGCTAGCTATTTTGGGGGAAAGCAGGTACAACACAGGATCCCTCCTGAGACAAATATATGGTGAACAGCCTTGCTTAGTCTGGTACATGTCCCCAAGAAGGCCTACAAGTGTTTCTGGTGGTCTTCGCAGTCATCTTTATCACGCGATCTCTGGATCTATCTCTGCCTTAACCTCACACACCAGCGCCCCAAGATGAAAAGTCTTTTGTCTGGAAGTAGACATCCTTCACTGCAAGCCATATAAATACAAATAAAAACCTCATACTTTGTGCATAACATACTTATAAGCTTAGTCTGGTCTTCATTTGAGTCATTCCATTGTAATTCAACAAATTTCCAAAAAGTATGCACATCCTCGTTTTTGATTTTGATGAAATTTGCATGTAAATTACACACAACTTTCAAAGCTCAGAAATGTTTTGTTGATGTAAAAATTTTACCTTCGTGACAGAGCACCTTTTCTACACTCAGCAAAATAATAATTCAGATTGTTTTCTTTTGAGCTGTAACGTTTCTCTTTTTTTGTTACTATTACAGCTCCATGGCTCAAAAAGAGGACTTTTTCATGATATGGTAAAATCTTTATAATGAAATACATATGTATTTGTATTACTTCTATACAAAACATTGACCTGTAACTTGATCCCCTTCACGGAAAAAGTACCACCAAAAGTTTAATTTTTTGTTTGTTTGTTGTTAAAGAAATTTCAATCCTCATAACAGCATTTGGGTTAGGGGGTTTAAAAATTTCACTTGATTGGGAAGAAAGTACTTCTGATGTCTTTCAGATGGAAAAAAAAATGTTATTCAAATGGGTGTAAGCATTACGTGGCTCTGAACGTACAAAAAAATGTCACTGGAACTACATACTCAGCTCACTATTTTCAATCCACTTAATTAAATTAGCCTAGAGTGCGATTGAAGTCTAAAAGTCCTAAAGTGTAGCCTGAACTGTCTGAAGTGTGTTGGGGGGCTTTTTAGAGAATTTTAACGTTATCTTGCAAGATGGTGTCTAGGCATACTACTGGTCAAGTTTGCAATCTGAGTTGTCTTAAATATTCTGGATAAAGGGATAAAGCAAGGCTTTTCAGAATGCCACATTTCCACCCTGTGGTGTTTACATCCCCTTTAATGTGGATTTCCCAATGTTCAGGTTCCATTTACGTTAATCTCCTTTTTGTAAGTGTGAACCATTTCTGAGAACTCTCAGGTGAATTCTTCCATACTGGATAGTAGGACTTTGGTGCATGTTTCATTACATTTTGAATGAAATAAGTCCTATAGTGTTTTTAGAACTCTAATCCTTATGCACTTTATATAGTATGAATTAAGGTAATTAATCTGCATTAGTCTGAATTTTCCCTGTTTTAACATGCAAAGATGTGAGCGTACTTGATGGGTTGGTTAACGATATGGAGCCGCGCTGACATGTATAGCTCTTCAGCGCTCTGCAGCTGTTTGAAACTGATCCAGTGAGTCTCCCATTGATGACTCCTTCACCCACCCACCCATTTCCAAATGGCTTCATTGGCAGGGGATCCGCGCTCAGGGCCTTGGTGTTAGGCCACATTGATGCCACGCCTATGAGCTATGAAGGGACAGAATGATGCTTGCCTCATTCCCCCCAGGACCTTGCCTAGGTCTTTCAGAAGTCAGTCCCAGCTTGTTCCACATCACAGAGCTGCATGCTACAAGTTTAGCACAGCAACGAAGGACTCACATCTCCTAAGAGATCTACTCCTTGCCCTCAATTAATATCTGTGACCTGTAATAAAGTTGATAGTATCGTGAGATTTTATTTTTGGGGAAAACCAACTATCTTGGCATTTGGACCAATTGCCTTTCGCAGCTGTCCTAGAATCCAAGTGGTATTGAGTAGCAGTCCCACCAAGCCAGTTTGCTGCAGAGTATCCTAAGGGCAAACCACATATTGACGTGATTACACGTTAATGCATGCCTGTCCCTCACCATTCTATAAAAGAATGAACACCACCTATTAGGCGTTAATTGATGCCAGTGTCAGTGGTTGCTGCTCAGGGTTGTGTTTCAGCTGCTCCCCTCTGTCTCGTCATCTGCTTCATTGGCAGAGGCAAAATCAAATAATTAAATCAAGCTTCTCATGAAGTCCATGTTTTTAGAGCATTACTATCAGTATTTAAATGGCAATATGCTGTTCTCTTCACTACCAAGAGTGCTGATCACACTTATCGTTTTAATTAAGTGGGAATTTCTGGAATGTTATGGGAATTATAGATACTGGTACTATTCGCTGCTTTGAATGAAAAGAGCTTGGGATAAGAAGGCCGTCGTGTCCCTAGCCAGGCAGCCTCTGGACAAATGATGAATGGCCCAGTCTTTACAGACTAATCCCTGGCCTGCCTTTGTGTGCTTCTCAGGTGCAACACATTATCTTTGGTTTTTTCTTTCTCATCAGACTCTCCCTCTTCTTTAACAGAGCAATTTTGAATTACCAGGAGTCATGCACTAAGTAAGCGGGTGGGAGTCAAAGGTCAGGGGTAGGGGTGATGGGATGCCTGCAGGCCCCAAGTTTGTAGTGTGGCGGCACACCATGGTAAATGGTCATGTCTGATAAGTCCACAACCGGGCTGTGAGGTTTCAAGCAAGAGGCCTAGAGGAGTGTGGGAAATGGGAATGCAAGTTGCCTGGGGAAAGTACACAGAGCAATGTGGGAGCTGAATCCAGGACTGATCCCTTGGTTTGCTTGATGGAGCCAGTAAGTTATCCCTATGCTCAGGTCTTAATCCAGAAACAGGAACCTGACTTCCACCTTGATTTCCATCTTGAATGTAAACATGGCCATTATTAATAGTTCCCTTACACTGACATCTTCACACGCACATACACACCCGCACACACAGACATTTTTATTTCTTATGCTTGTCAAAGTCATTTTTAGTCCAGCTATGAAAGATGAGAGCCAATATACTTATTGATTTGCTTTTAAGCTTCACAGAACATTTGGGAAACATTGTTAACGTCCCCGTCCCCCTCACAATTTTTGTTTCTCAGCTGGCATCTTTGTCACCCTCCCACCCCCTAGCAAAGCAGAAGATTAGTACCAGAGATGTGGGGCACCGTTGGTGTGTATAGCACACGGGCAGCTGTCGTGCTGGGAGTAAAAGCATGGGCCTGCACCTGGGGGGTGGGGGTCACCATAGTGAGATGAAGCCTGCCATGCTGGGGCTTCCTGCGTAAGCGGATATGATGCTCTCTGGCACCTCCTCCCTGTCCCATGGCTGTGTCTATTAATGAGAAACAGCATCGTGTCAAAGGTGTATGTGGGAAGTTGTTATATTTAGTGTTTACCTGTAGGTGTAACCCCACAAAAGT
>JAODKC010000002.1:20665309-20696066 GCA_026777985.1 Mormyrops attenuatus
TTATTTTTATATAGCACCAGTCCCAACAAGAATCCTAAAAATACAGCAAAAATGTAGCATGCATATTATAAGTATGCTTGATTGTAAGCATCTAACACAGGTTTTTTTAAAAATGTCTATGCTCTTGTTACAGGCTTTTAAAAAAGGCTCTGTGTGACCGTTCTGCCCTCATTCTAGCAAGCGATGTTTAGAAGCCGAAGTTGTTCACTGCAGTCCATTTGAGTAGGGCGTGGCACATGACATGTTTGGTGTGTGTGTGTGTGTGTCTGTGTGTGTGAGCGGGTATGCCTTACCTTATGGGGACGCAACGTCCCCACAACGTGATACCCGTTTTTTTCCCTTAAAAGGGAAAACTCTATTTAATAAAAATCTGTGACTCCAGTGAAAAAACTAAAAATGCATAAACTTTTGTATTTTGTTTGGTTACTTATGGTTATGGTTAGGGCTGGGTATGGGTTAAGGTTGTCATAGTTAGCGTTAGCATTTTTCCCATAGGAATGAATGAGCGGTCCCCATAAAGATATGTTTACCCGACGTGTGTGTTTCTACGTAGACTGGTGTAGTTTCACACTCTGGACCTCCTCCCTGCAGAGGCAGAATCCTCCTCCCTTCCCAGCAACCTGAATTGATCTGCACTTCTTTTTGGAAACGCTCTGCTTTTTGATGCCAGAGTCGGCACTGCTTACCGCATGCCTGCCACTGTTTCAGGGCCTTGGCATAAACTGGTACCAACCTCTTGTGGACTTTCAGACCATGTTTCCATGGCAGCAGCCGTGAAAGGCACTCAGTCAGGAACAAAAAAGAATGACGTTGTCAGTTATAATGGATCAGGTTTTCCAATTTACAAATTTCAGCACCTCAGCCTTGAATGGGAGATTAGCCTTGGCTGTATTTTAACTCTTTCCTCTAGGTCACTGGGCTGGGCCGGCCCCAACCCAACCTCTTGTTGTTGTGCTTGGGATGGGCGTGTTTTACTGATTTTCTGACCCTGTTTGATATGCAGCATTGTGTTGTGGCGATAAAGCAGGGCTTGTGGGGGGAATAATAGTCAGCTTTGTGCATAGCAACTCCCCAGAGGAAAGGAAAGTGCATGAAAAAGTGGTCCCCACCGTCCCAGATTGGACTAACCCTAAACCCTAACCCTCAGCCCCCTACACCCGCTCCAAGTCTTCACTGCAAATTGTACCTACATCTCTTACTCTGTGGTGAGGAAACAACAGTTGAGAAAAACAAGCTCAACTGCTGTAGCACCACAAGATCTATGTTTTCTACACTGACCTCTGCCTTTTGAGCTCCTGGTACAGGTGAACCTGAACATTGACTCTTCCTAAATAGTGTTTTGTGTGAAGTTTGTTTTTAGGAGCTTGAAAAGATGTAGTGGGTACTAAAATGGTGCTTCATGTTTACTCCTGAGACACGGGTCAGGATAACTGAATCTTCTCTGAGGCCCCTGTTTGCACACTGTCAAGCATGTCCCTTCCCTGTAAAATAATCCATGATTTGAAATCCACATATAGTGCCTTTAAAACGTACAATGTTTTCGACAGTTAGGCTAGACCCCGGTTCAACACTTTCAGGTAATGATAGATATTGTGCTGTCGGGTTAAGTGCAAACAAGCGGTTCTAAATCTTAAATACCCATTGGATGCTTATCACAGAAAGTAGGTTAATAGAGGAATGTGTCCCAGTTTTTGATATGCATTTACGGATTTGTGTAAATTGTGTATGTTGTGTTGTGTATGTGACCAACTCTTTTAAAATTGAGTATTTATGGAGTAAACTGTTTGACTTTTGTAAGTATATGTTTATGAATTGCATTTGTTGCTTTTACTAGCCATAAATTAAAAAGGCTTTGGCTCAAATGTGAATGAAATGTTTTTAGTAGATTTGATGGAGATATGCTGGAATGCTGTGTACAAATTTTTGGTCTTTTGTGGGCTTAAATTTCCAGAACCCACATTCCTATTGGCCAGTACAGGAGTAAGGCGTTAATTTAATCTCTTTGTTTCTGAGGATACAGAGTAGAGCCACTCTTTGTCATTACTGCCATAGCTAACAGAAAAGGACAACTCAGATGTGTGTCCCGTGTAGGTACTCCTGTTCATCACTGCAGTGTGATTTATAATACAGACATTGAGTCCTTGAAGTAGCAGGAAAAGAACAAACCAGAACCAGAAAAGGATTTGAAAAAACAACCAGAACAACCAAAAGATACATACATTTGCAAACTCATCATGAAATGCTTCTGTGCTGCAGCCTCGGAGCCCCCCCCGGGGATAGGGCTATTTGCTCGTTTCCATTTTCTCACATTTCAATTTCCCCACTCTCATCATCGTCTGACGGTCCACTTAGATTTGAGCTTTTTTTTCTTGCTGAGAACAATCTGGCGAAGAGTAAGAGGTGCCCGAGTTTTGGGATTTCCCAGTCACATCATGGTTTCCCCAAGTCACCCCAGTGCTACAGCAAGCTGTGCCTGTACCTGGCACTGGGGGACTACATAAAATAACATTTTTATGCAGTAAACCTACTTGGGTTGTTGAGGCAAGTGAATGAGGTTTAGAAAAACCTATCGTCAAATTATATATTTTGTCATGCCATGTATTTTTAAATTGACTATAGAAGTAATTAAAGTACAATCACTCCGTGAGTGAAAATATTTATACAGCAGCCAGGCCAGCTGTTAATAAAAATGTCCATTTGGATGCAATCCGATTGGCCATAACTGTATACATGTCCTGCGTTTTGTTGAAGGGGGGAGTGATAAATCATTTTAATATTGGATCCAGGTGGGAACACCAAGGCACTTGTGATGTCTGGGTTTAATTAAGCTTCTGTGAATGAGGAAGGACAATGAGCAAAGTGCTTGGGACAGCGAACGAGGCCAGGGAGTAGGACTAGGGGCTGGAATCTTGCTCCAGCTTGACCAGAGTGAGACCACCAGCTGTGAATTTTACGTCTCTTTAATATTTCAACAGTTGCTCTCTTTTGCCACTGAATGCCTAGAGGACACAGGCCTGCCTGTCATCTCCCTTTCCTTTTCTCCTTTTTCTCCCATCTTTGTCTATCCTCTCCTGTATAATACATGGGGCCCAGCTGGCCCAGGTGATTTATTCAATATCCTAACTGATACCAATTTGCCCACAGCGGTCACACATTCCAGAACATTCACCTCGTTGTGATTATGTACAATATCAGCAATAGGAACATGTTAATAATTACATCTTTTGCTTCCCCGTCATGCTTGGTGAAAACCCAGTCTTCCATCCAATCCATCCATCCACCATCTGACACTTTATACTGGTCAGGATAACTGGGAGCCTGGATTGTAGGCAGCACAGGTCACATGGCATGGGTACATCCTGGGCAGGGTGGCAGTCATAAATATTGCCCAATTAAATTGATGGGATATTCACCCACTGGCCCATTTTTATTTGCATGTAGGTGTGTGGGGGGGATTAAGAAGGGAGGGAGGGGGTAGAAAAGTGGCATGGTATCACCCAGAAGCCCCCCTTTACACCTCCCTCCCCAGGCCATATAACAGCCGAAGAGTTTTACCTCCGTGCCCCTGTAATCATGGCTCGGAACTCGGACATTGGCGTTATGATGCATGTTTCCTCTGTACAGTTAGCACTCGGCCTGCTGCTGCCGTTTCACCAGACATCCTAGCCCTTTGTGAAAGGAAACACTGTGTGGCTGTCATTGCTTAATGAGCCCCAAATCTATATTACCAGCCTCTTTCTGTCCCTCAGTGCACCTGTACATGTCTGTGAGTGATACCCCAGTCAGGGATGCAGCTTTGTTGTATGTTGATGTCACTAGAGGATAAGTTGCTTCTCAATTAAGCGCACAGATAGGTACATACACATACATCACTCTGCCTCATAGACAACAACACAGTTCCAAGCTCTCTGTGTCTCACACATCTCACCTGCTCATTTGTGACTGGAGTGAGCACTCGGCCCAGCAGCTAAAATTAGATATCTCAGGGGCTCTTTGAGCGTGTGAGCGTCTGCATGACTGTTTGTGTGTGTGTGCCTCTCAATGTTAAAATGTATGTGTGTGTGCGTGCGTGCTCACGAGCGAGTGTGTGTGTTGTTTTCCTGCTCTGAGGCTGGGTGCTCAGGGACCTGCTGTGTGTTTCCGTGGCTCTGAGTAGGCAGGGTGTAGCTAAGAGAGACTCCGGTTGAGGGGAGCACAGAGAGAGACCAAGTCTTTTCATCATTTTTCACATTTGGAGACATCAGGGTTTAAGAACTGTAACATTAATGAATTTCAAAGCTGCATTCTGCGGAATTAGCTAGATGCTAATTGTTTAATACGTTTGATTAGCTGATGTTTGGAATAGAGTAAACGGTGACATTTCTGAGATCGCTGCTGTTTCTTTGCTTTGACTGTGTAAATGCCGCTCACCACCCCGACGACACGTTTGCATGGGTGGCCGTCGCCTGTTGCACTTCGTCTCCACCCTCCGTGTAGCTTGTGCTCCCATCTCTGGAGCGCTGAGACCAGGCACACTCACACGCATGCACACAAACAGGACTGAAATAGCTCTCGACTCCCTGTAAACTCTCAGCGAACTGGAAAAGCGTTTGTCTCGGAGATAAACGGCCTACCCGCCTGCTGCGTACTTCAGCAAATGCCGCCACTCCCACCCCCCCCCTGGCCCCCCCACCACCCACCACCCCCCAGCACTGGCAGGCAGCCGTTTCCCGCGACAGTGCACCGCCCATGCTCTTGCCTCTCGGGCAGACGCGAGCTTCCTCGACAACGTAACAGGCAACGGACGTCCCCCGCTGCATGCTAAGCTCCCCGTAGCCCAGAGCCGACACTTTGTCACATTTCAGCTGTAACGAAGCGCGTGGGGGGCGGGGCAGGGTGGGGATGCTCGCTAGCACGGAACATGTGCATTGAAACGCGCAGTGCTCTGTGGAAAAGGACACCGTAATGCAGGCTAATCATTTCCTGTTTGTTCATGTATGGAGATAAAAATAGCCCCCGTGTCGCGAATTCATTTTGAAGCATGGGTACCAGGAAATGCTGTACATCCCAGCTTGATAGCTGACACACGATGGAGAATCATCGCCACACACACACTCTATCACACACAAACAGACACACCAGCACTTGCTACACAATGGCTGTTCACAAATGGGTGCCAGTCTTTGTAGAAATTTAGGGATTTACAACAGTGAGCTCTGATGCTGTTTTTTACACTAAACTGTTACCTGCATGGAATCTGCAGGATGCCCGGTAGCCTGTCCTCATATTTTATCCAGTTACACTGACACTGCCTCATGAATTGCCCCCTGCCTTCTGAATAATTGCTTCTTGCATTTTAAAAATGCTCAGGAATATATTTTATTCCCAAGTCTTACGTGAAATCAAGTCTCATAGCTGCAGTACCAACAGACTATAGCAAAAGAATGCAACTGAATCTCCTTTCAGCCTTAATAAATGTACAATCCTTAAACTCTGCTAAAACCAAAACAGAATTGTCTAGTAAATATACATTAATATACATTAAAAGAGGGTTACGAATCAGTTACCACAATGACCATCCTTCCAGCTATTTCTTATATTTCAGTTAATTTTCCAAGACTTCACCTAATGCACAATCAACCATCGCTATTATCACAGTATTACATACAATAATACAAGATTCAGATAAGTCTTGGTAATCCCAGGGTCGGCTGTACTAATACTTATATATTGCAAAGAAGACATAATTAAATGGTGACACTCAAAGCCACGTTGTTTGCCATTTCATACAGACGGCATCTCCAGTCTTACACAAGTTGAGCGAATTTCAGCATTCCGCAAAATCAAAGTTCAGCGAGAAACAACAACAGCAACAGCCACTGCACTGCAGCAGTCTGTGAGGGCCAGGTGGTCGTCCAGCTCAGGTAGGAGCGTAGAGGGCTAACAACAGGGAACCTGTCAACAACGAGCACCAGCCGGAACCCGGAGCCGCAACGTGGGCTTAGAAAATGCACCGGGGGGGAAGGAGGCCAGAAGCCACCTGCCCAATCGCCTCCCCCCAGGACTTACCAGCACCGCCAAAAGACAGGAGAGACATCAGCAGCATGAGTGTCAGCGTCAGAATCTTCACATTCATTTCTGCTCTCCCCTCCGGCTCCCGTTTAGTCGCTAGCTGATATGCTGTAGTGGTGTGTGTACGGGAGGGAGGGAGGGAGGGAAAGGGAGGGCAGGAGAGGGAGAGAGCGAGACTGAGCGAGCGAGAGAGGGAGTGTTTGCTCCTCAGTGTGTGTGTGTGTGTGTGCGTGTGTGTGTGTGTGTGTGTGTGTTGTTGCCTCCCTGCATCTGCGGTTGGCTTTTGGTGCGTGTATGTGTGTGTAATCACTTATGTGTACATCTTTATTATCGCGTGATCGCCAGTCCGGAGATGAAGGGACAGCTCTGTCTCGGGGGGCTTTCTCTCTGAGCTGTGGGGGTTTACATATTTTTTTTTCCCTCTGTGGAAGGCCTGTATTTGGCAAGTTCAGTGTTGCCGCAAATGTGACCAGAGTCAGGTTGCGACAGGTAATCCCACGTGTGCAGTTTGTCTCGGATGAGGAGACGGCCCATCATGCGCCTTATGTATCATTAACTTGCCGGGTCATGGAAATTACCCCCCCCCCCCCCACCTCGCACGTGGACACGCGCACACACACACATCCTGTCTTGGCCTACCCCACACTTATATCATCCCCTGCTGTAGGCAAATAGGGAGACGACAGTGTGTTTGTATTTGTGTGTGTGTGCGTGTGTGTGTGTGAGGTGGGCATTATGAAATGTTCAAGGTAGGACATTTATACAGAATCCAGGAATGAAGGTTACTGCTTTTAGGGGAAAATGGATGCGGAAGAGGCTGTGTGGAAAAATAAGGAGGACAGAGTGGAAGGTCTAACATATCCCCCCTTTTGTGCTGCCCCAGTTGGATCCCGCTAGGGTCGTCTCACCCCTTGATGCCCCTCACCCTGTCAGCTGTGACAAACGGTGTGGAAGGAACATTCTCAAGCCATACAGCCTCCAACCTGTCTGTTACAGCGAAAAGTGCCATCACAGTTTCGGCTACTTTAAACACTGAATTCCTGGCTCTCCCTTTAATTATAATAACAATTGTTATAGGATCAAGTTAACATATCAAGCCGGAAACTGCTGGGACCCTAATCAGTATTTTGAAGGCTGAGGTTAAGGATGGGCTAATTTCTTTCTTTGACTAGGTGACATGGGTTTTGCCTGTGCTTGAAGTAAGATGTGTATGTACATGGCACTTTTCAAAGGACTAATTCTTCCAGCTATTTTGGTTTCAATTTAAATCCATGATGGAACATGTTTTGTGCTCTAGACTCCCAGCATCACCCTTTTCCTTATGCAGTGTTTTTGCCAGGCCTGGGTTTTATTTTAAAGTCAGCAAGATCTTAAATAGTCTTTGGAGAAGTTTTACTCATGTCTGGTGTCAAAATTGTGTGGCAAGTCCCGTTTACAGTGAGGCTGGTGACCCAGTAATGTACTACTATTCAGGCAGTGCTTCAATGATTGCGTTTATGTACGATCCAACATCCACAGATAATGTGCAGTGTGTACTGTGGCAGCGCAAGGAATAGTGAGCAGAACTGTGTGACTGTGTGGATTTCATGACAAACCAAAGTTTTAGTGTCAAATTACCTGTCGTCAGGCACAGGCTGTGGCACTGCATAGATGAGACAGTCACAACATTTATGTGGGCAAAAACAAAACCCTAGTGTTTCCTTTTCAGAAAAAAAATCAATCAGTATTTCACTGACATTGTGATAGGGGGAAAAATCCAAAAACAAACATGTGGTGTTTACAGGGCTTCTTGGCATAGGAGTCAACACTGTGGTCCAGATTCCTGGGGCCAAAGCAGAATACACTAATTTATAGTAAACACCAAATGAGGAGAGCAAATTAAAATGGGTAACTGTGGTCACCTGCCTCTTGCTGCTGAGATGGACCACAGGACCTCCTCCCCAGTTCCCACCCACTGATCCAATTTATCGTCGAGAAGATACATTTAACTGATGTTGAGCTTTATAGGTTAAAATAAAAAGAAAAGCTAAGTCCAAGTCTTATCTCAATTTATCTATGTGCTGAAATTATCTGGTATCTGTAGTGATAAATAAAGTTAGAATACCATGTAAAAAATAAAAGATTTACCAGGCTTTGTGAAATGTGTTGTAATCTCATAGTAAGGGCAATAAATGAAAACTAGTGATAAGAATTGAGTAGTTATTTCAGCTGGCATTATTTTTATGAAATTTCCTGCTGGTTATTTCATATAAAAATATACTGTATATAGAGTGGAATATATACCTGCACAGTGGTATATTTATGGGTTTATACAGCTTGGTCTCTTGGCTGCAGTAGTTTGACTGCCTTTGTTAAAGGAGCAGTTTCTCGCACTTCAGCCAGCCGACTTTTGTTCGCAGTGCCAGATCCATTATGTCTTAACAGACTCCGGTGGCCATTGCGGAAAACGTTGAGCATTAGCTTCATTATGAGCAGATAATGAGGGGCTGGTGAGAACACGGCCTTGCGGTCGCGGTCCTGCGCCGATGACAGGCGCAGCGTTTCCTGCGGGCCGGGGCCGGGGGACCGCAGACAGCACCGTGTGAACACACGCGTGTTAATCAGTAGCAGGAATGTTCAGGCGGGGGCCCTGTGCCGTCGTGGCGCCTCGGGGAAGCGAGAGCTGACTGGAAGCCTGACAACAAAACGGTTAAGTCACCCTCAGTTATATTCCCCCAAAATCAGCTGAACGGATTCATGCATAACCAGGGCTGTGTGCAGCAAGTTGTTATTCAAAGTCCTCCCTCTTCTCCTGAGTAAAGGCCAATGGATCTGTTCCCTGCTCTCTACCTGCTGCGACAGCCAGTGTCTGCTGAGATGAAGTGTCCCAGGGGCCTGCCTGTCTCTGCCACCCACTCCAGAAGCACCTTCCATTTTTACATTGCCCACTTGAAGGCTCCAGCCCCGGCATGACAAGTAATCCTTTCTCCTGGGGTGAATGAGCTCTAGTATGAAAATGATTACCTAATGCTGGCCTTTTTTAAGTCATTTTAGCTCATTAGGCAAAGGAGCTGAACATTATCATTATCCAAAGTAAAGTGCAATGCTGTTTATCGGCTGCTCTAAAAATACTTGGATGTTTAAAATTCAACTATTGCCCTCTCTGGGATTCGGACAAATCTGCGCAGAGTACTGTGTTTACTAATATTAGCATCTGAGTCTATTGTGGAATGATACTGTACAATACAGTTTATATTATGGCCATCGTGTAAATCTTTTGTAATGCTTTGATGATTCCAGTGAATCTTTTGTACCGTTGCTTCAATAGATTCCATTGGTATAAGTTACATAGGAATTCTTTGGTTTTCTATTACTCCAACTTGCTCTCCATGAGAAACGCAGTTTTGGGGGTCAGAGCATAGGGTCAGTAAGTATACAATGCCCCGGGAGCAGTTGAGGTTAAGGGTCTTGCTCAAGAGCACAACGGTGATTATGACTACTCTGCTGACCATAGGATTGAAACCCACGTTCTTCTGGATACTTGCCTTTTGGGAAAAATGATGGTTTCACTGTGCATAGGTTATACAATGTAGTCATTAATAAGGTTTTCACATTTTTCACACAGGAGTGGACACAGTGGTGGTCTGCTGGTGGTCCTTAATGATGTCATTCATGTTTAACCATTGTAGAACTGTCACGTCCAGCCCACTCAACCTGTCTGATCCCTGTGTTTCCCCTTGAGAGTGACTCCAAATCAGCCATGCATATGGCCTGTCGGTCTTACCTCTTGTTCCTGCCCTCCTGTTGATCATTCACAGCTGCCTTGTGTTTTCTCCTCATTAGCCTAGTATATTAGCGTCTCTTAGTCCAGTGTTCCTTATCCGGTCATTGTTTCCTGTTTGCGTCTGCTGTCTGCTCTGTGAATCTTAATAAACCTTCTCCACGAGGGGTTTTTCTGCAGTCTGCATTCTAGGTTGTTCCTTCCGCTGTAGACGTGACAAGAACATCAAGCCACAATAATTTGCATGGTTTGACTCGATGCAATTGAACTTATTCTACAATTGCATTGACTGAGGAATGTACACACCCTCAGAATGTAACATGTTGTGAACCATTACAGATACTTTCCTTTTGGTGTGTAATGGTTACATTCATTGTCACACTTCTAATGGCAGCTGGCTTTGGCCTTCTGCGTATATATTGTCTTATATTGTCTTTCTAGAGGCCGGTTTTATAATTAGGCCAATATGTGCCCCCAAGGGTGGGAAATTGTGGTATTTCTTGTTTCAATTCCATTATTCCCAATATTGTAGGTGAAACAGAAGGTGGTCTTGAAAAATCAAATGTAAGTCTCTAGGATGTGTTTCCCCCATATTTATACTGTAAAGCTCACAGAACCGCTTCCAATTCATGTACGTTCATCCATTTACTACCCAGTCACACAGCTCACTGCAATAGATCTAGTAGTGATATCAAATAGTAGCTTATCTCTCATTGCTGGAAACCTGGTGCCCTTCTACATTTGGCAGGTCTCAGAAGGTGACATTTCAGTTGCCTGTTGATATTTTCCACAATGCCTATAAGATCCAACCGGTTTTTCTCTTTACTGTATGGTCAGTTGATGGCATAGCTTAAACCCTCATTTATTTGTGGAGCCTGAAGTAAAACTGCTTTCCAAAGAAGCAAATATTTCTCAACACTTTGCAGATTGTTTGATCAATCATCATTACCGAGAGGGTCACACTGATAATGAAATTTCCTTTCAGGATCTGAGATAAACGAAATAAAATGGCAATGTGAAGTGTCCATTTGGACCTCACTGTTAAACACATCTCTGAGGGTCTTCTCAGGGGAAGCAGATTCCTCACTGAGCTTCAGACCATAAACAGATACCACCCTCCCGTTGGGTATTCATATCACGAATGGCAAGAATCAGATGCCCAGCAGCTTAGCTTATCTTTTATCTTTAATCGCCAGATATTATTGTTGCTGTGGCAATTGACCTGAGCATTTGGCTGTATCTGCAGCCCACACAGAGGTTAATAAAGAAGAGTTCTCTGAAGGTACAGACATGCTTTGCCTCCCTCATAAGGTCAACTCTTTGTTGTATGATCTATGATTAAAACAAAAAGATGATACAACAACTCAACTTTTATGGGGCATTGGTAGAGTAATGTGGCATGAGAAACATCTGTTACCGGTGACAGACAATGAACTAAAGTTGGGACTAGGGTCTTATTTTCAAGCTTTTAGAAAGGAAAGTGGGCTAATGTGGAAAAATGAGGCACAGATATTCAAGCTCACAATATTAGTTGAATTGAACTATGATCATCAACAACAGTTTGTACCTCTGGTCTAAGCCCCTGGGCCTGTGATCAGAAGATCGCTGGTTCGAGCATCGACCTTGGTAGAATAGTCACATATCCGTGGGTCCTTGAGCAAGGCCCTTAACCCCCAGCTCCCAGAGTGCTGTTCGATGGCTGACCTTATGCTTTTACCCACAAGCTTGCTCTTACCTCTATACATGTCTGTGTTTCTCATAGAGAGCAAGATGGTTTAAGTGAAGAGAAGAGTTCCAATGTACCTGTATTTGTGCAAATGGCAAATGAAGGATCATTTTATTTAGATCTTCTTTTTCCATGAAATCAGAAATGCCAAAACATTCATCAAATGCCTTCTTTTTAATACTCTCACTTTCCTTTTTTATAATAAAGGTGTTTGGTGTGAACATTCAGTTTTTCTACCCAGAACCGTTTCCTCAACACTCATCACAATTAGTCCCATTCTTGCCCTTCAAAGTCAGTTAGATGTCTTGAAACTGCAAACCTTGTTAGTCCTCTAATCAGACACCAAAGAAGCTGATCTGAATGGTGGGTGATTTGGATCTTTTTACTGATAATACAACAGGCCAGCTGCACGCACAGGTGAAAAAGATGTTTGCGATACCTTTCAGGACCCACCATCTCCATCTCCCTTATCATTTAAAACATAGATCAGAGCCATAAGAATTTCAGAATGACAGTCCTCATCTTATTATTCCGTGCTATTGCTTTCTTTTCCATTTCTGTTTGCGTTTCTTAGGGAAGATGATGCATTCATTTGAAACTCTTCTGTAGTAGCTTGACATCAGAAGAAGTCAAAACAAATTAAATGTAATGCCTTGAGCACTTTTTTATCTTCCGTTCTCCCACAAAGCAGTTGTGCCTATCAGTATTTCGATCAGGTTTCAGTCACGCACAGTTAAGAAGCATCGTACAAGATTGTTATGGACACTGGCGTGAAAAAGTAGTTCTGTTTCCACTGTATTGAAGTCGGAACGACGCAAAATGACAGGATGAGATCAGATTAGAAGATATGTTCTGAAGATAAATGTGGTAACCGATGGTTTAAAAAGGGTTTTGCCAAATTAATTTTTGTTTGTGTTTGAACATTGCGCTTCTGTCTCTGAATGATTAATGTATACCGCTGAGCCTCTGCTGGTGTTTAAAATAAAACACCTAGTTGATATATAACCACACTTTTCTAACTGGAGAAAGTTGTTGTGTAACACAGTGCAGCTCTAACTTGTGGGCTACATTTATAATCATATTTGTGGAACTTTAAGTACCTATTCTGAAATGTCAGGATAACACCATAAGAATGGGTCCTTTGAAAGAATACAACAAATTAGGTACTTGATAAAATATATCATAAAGATGGTTTTATATGAAATTTCCATTTGTTCGGAAAGCTGTGAATTAACATATTCTGTTTGCTAAGGAGGGATTTATCTCGTTTGACCCCTTGAGGTTTCCCGTCAGCAGTCATTCTTCTGGAAGCACTTATTTATGATTAGATCACATGGCTCTAATGTGACTGGGGAAGAAGTGTTAGAATGAGATACATTCCTCTGAATTAGCTTCACCTGTTGCTTTCTTTGCCAATGGGGGCATTGTGTGGCTTGGCAGGCTAGGTCTCTGTGTTTTCGGAAGGTCGCTGGTCTGAATCCCAAGGCCTGCAGACTGATGCTGCCGTTGGGCCCCTGAACAAAATCCCAAAATCCAAGCTTGCTCTTACCTGTATATGTGTCTGTTTGTCTAATGGAGGGCAAGAAGGTGTAGGCAAAAAGAGAATATCCCCTATGTTGATGAACGAAGTAACACAATTCTGTTCTAAATCTGTTGTGCACTAATAGCCTGTTTCATACTTCATCTGCAGAAGCATTTGGTTACTAAGCTGTGCCGCACTTGAGGTTTTGCTTCATTACACACTGGTGTGCGGATTGATCAGATCAATTTGGCGATAAACTCCTTTTTGCCCTGCCAGCATTGCATTATTGACAGAAATGGCAGCTTAACGGTTACGTTTTCCTTTGATGCGCCGTCATGTGCTGCGTCACGGAACAAACCGTAAAACAGCGTGTGCCGTGATATTTACATATACTGCCAGAGCTCTTCAGTGTCACTGACATCACACTCGGTCCCAGTTGTGTGGTATTAGCAAATGAAACAGAAATGGGGACAAAAACCCTGTCGTGTTATGTTTCTTGACCGGAAATATTGCCACCATAAATCATTTTCATTCAGGCATGGACTGGCCATCGGGAAGTTTTATACCAACCCCGATCCCCAGTTGGCACCACAGTATACCAAGGGGACCCCTCCCTGGTTGGCAATAAAATATACTAAGCATGGCCTCTTGACAGCAAATTCCTGGGCTGCTTTTTGTTGCTAGTCCGCCCCTATTTTCGTTATGCCCAGTTCCTGGATCCCGCCTGCTGAAGGCGGCACCGTCACGGGTATCACTCCGTTGTAGTGTGGGGGGAAGGGGGGCTGCACTTCCTCCCTCCAAACCCTGAACATTTCTCATACGTCTTACCTACGACCGGAAGCTCACAGTCGGCAACAGAAGTTTGATGAAGGCTTTTTTTGCTTCTTTACTGGGCGAAAAGCTGTTTAATGACAGCCGTATTTGTCCGTCCTTTTGGCCCTGGAGGCTAACTTTGGTAAGAACGTGACATTTTGGGGTTAACAGAGCCTCCTCATGAAGGGAACATGGTGGAGGATGGATGGGCTGGAGTTCTTTGGTGCTGGCAGCCCATGATGCATTGACTTTACTCGGTAACGAATGGTAATTGCTATAATTTTGCAGATAAACACATTTGTGTCTGTTTATAATGTTACAGGCTTCTTTTGTAAAGGACATAATCTATATTATGCTTTAAGAGTATGTTTGATTTCTTTCTAAACTTCATTGATGTGCAGCACTACCACAGCACGTTATTCTCTGACCCCATTCCCAACTCAGTATCACCTTTTTTTCTGAATTTTTCCCACGCTCGTTTTTACTCTCTCAACTGCTAATACTTACTTGGCCGCTATCATGTTTAGCCAATGACCTGGAACTAATTTCCAAAATAAGGACTCGTATGTACTCTGATACGAATCAGATTTTTATAAACGCCACCAGATGAGACTGCCCGTTATAGCCGACACTGGTTCAAGACTCCAAATTCGCTGAATCAGCTTTGAAACCCAGCCAAGAAATAACGTTGTCTTACGCCAAATGACTTGATATGACATCTGTGCGGAAAGTTTAGCAAAACGCTCACTTCAGATGTGAAAGTTACACGTTTTTTTCGCACGTGTTTCCATTTACAAATTACAGTCTCGCTTATCCGACCTTCGCTTATCCGACATTCCGTATTATCCGACGTCCCACCGCAAAAAAAAAACAAAAAAACGCATGGATCGGCTACAAGAACCGCAAGTTGCGAGCGTGAGCGTCGTCTATTTTTTGCTGCTCCCGACTCTACCGCAGCTAATTAGTTACCCCGACTGTACAGTGGCGCCCGTCTACACTAAAACATGATTATCAGGTTCGTAATGTGTAAAATTATAACATAGTTTGACGTTTAATAGGCTTTGTCTTAACACCTCCCATTATCCGCCATTTTCGCTTATCCGACGTTCTGCCGGCCCGTTTATGTCGGATAAGCGAGACTCTACTGTACAATCACTTTTTGGTTTGTTGGTTTAAAAAAGTTAAAACCTTGGATGAGGACGGAGGCTTTTCACAAGAAAGAAGAATGTAGTTGATCAACATGCGCAAATGGTGCTGGTACAGTGGGTGACATTGCTGGCCCACAGCTCAAACGCGGGCCCCTCGGACCCAGCCCTCTTTGTGTGTGGGGTTGGCCTGTTGTTCCTGGGTTCCACTGGCTGCTCTGGTTTTGTCCAGCGATCTCAAAACATGCAGCTAGTTGAATCGCCATTTCTGTATTGCCCACAGTGTGACGTGTCTGCGCCCTGTGATGGACCGGCCTCCCATCTGGAGTGTCTCCTATCTATTGTCCTCTGCTTCCTGGTATATGCTCCAAGCTCACTGTCACTCTGTACTGGAAAAACAGAAGATCGATGGATGTATCAATGGATTTAGTGTATGTCTAAAATCAGATGTTTGAAGAACAGAAAAACACAGTGGATGAAGGGCTGCAGTTTCACTCCCGTTGCATCTTCATTGGCCTTCAGCCATGATGTTCACACCACATTCCACATAGGTACAGAGCTTTTGGGGTTGGTTACCCAGAGCACTCAAGTCATTGGGGTTGGTCTCCAGAGCACTCCAGTCATTAGGGTTGGTCTCCAGAGCACTCCAGTCATTAGGATTAGTCTCCAGAGCACTCCAGTCATCTTGGATCTAGCCCTTTTCCCAGTTACGTAACTCATCAGCTTACTGAGCACCCTGCCTTTGGATGTTCCCCAACAGCAACCCAGACCAAAGTAGAAGGATACAGATTTCAGATGGCGCAGTTTCTGCACATAAAGAATCTGTTTTTTTGCCGTAAGTTTAGTGGTTAAGAACACCATGTCTTCACCTGAAGGTTACTACTTGGGGGTGGCCCATAAGGAAAGTATTTAACCTGGACTTGCTTGGTGAAATGTTCACCTGTGTAGATGAGTAAAATCTGTAATGATTCTTTGACTGAGGTTATCAGCTGAGCAACTGCAGAAACATGAATGGGTCAGCATGTGTTGTGTTGGAGAAGGGCGACTCGCCCGAGTTGCTCCACCGTTTAGTGCATGTTTACAGTGCATAACTCATGTGAGAGGGCTCATGGTCATTGGCAGACCTCTTTCCGCAATCCCCGGCTTACTGAGGTGTAAGTGTGAGTGGGGGCTGGAGGTTGTGGAGTCATCGCCCCTGCTGTGAACTGCTGTCGGCCCATCCAGAGGAACAGCTGTCTGCGCTGGGAGCAGGCAGCACATGTCAAAGCCCCTAGCATGGAATCGCGTTCCTCTTCTCTGATCCTCACTGCAGATGCTGCCAGAACAACTGAGCCAATGGTGCAGCATGGAGTTGGCTTCACTAACAGGTTTAGCTGTAGTTAAACTCTCTCCCTACCTATGTTGTTTTGCAACCTCTTTTTTGCCGCCATTGGCATGTTTCCCTGTAGACATAAGAATTAAAAGCTGTCCAGAACTGAAAACTGGATTGAGGCGTAGCTAGCAATCCTGGACCCCTGACAAAATTGCCCCCACCCCCCCAAAATAATACATGCACATGTAAATTTGTATCCACTCCAAAATTTGTGATAATAAAATGTTTTCAGCAGTTGTCTTAATGAAGGAAGCATTGTCATTTTCCTTCCTGATGGGGAACTAGTGCTTTCTCTGGTTACTTTGTTCTATAACTAGCTTTTGTTGCCATGCATTGTAGTAAATTGTTATAGTAGGCTACTGGTCATACATCTCCTGTTTCTTGGAATATTATCAAGATTTTGCTTCTCTGAATACAAAAAGACAAAGACAATCACATTTGTATGTTTGTACTCTCTTCCGATCAGTGCTGCCAGATGTTAAGATCCTCTCCAGTAAGAAAAGTATCAGCATAACTGTTAGTTGATTAATAAATGTTACACTTATAGGGATGTATGAATAAGACATTCGATTCAGTTCCCATCTAAAAGTCATATCCAAGATCAGAATGCTTGCTCTAAAATGGTTTTGGCGACTGGGCTGAATTCAGACATTAGGATACATCGGAGGCCATATTTCAAAGGGTTTTTGTCATCTGTGCTCACAATTCATCATTGTCATTGTTATTGCTGCACTGAGGAGCAGAGAACAGATGTGTTTCATAAGGAGTGTGTGCATGTCGAAATACACCAGGGTGATCTCAGTTTATCCCCAACAGTGTCTTTTGAAGCCTTGGATGCAAGAATGTGTATGAAGCAAATTAGTAACGGTACATTACCTATTAACATGCTGGCTCCTGACACTGCAGCCTTAGACTCTGCCGGCAGCAGAAGCTGGGACTGACTTCACTGTAAATGATGCGTGTGCTTATAGGTGGCCAGAAAAGATGCCTTGTGCCTGTCTTTAAAGAGACTGCATCTTGTCCAGCGGTAAATGAATAGATTGCTAGTCACTAGAGAGGAGGGGTAGAAAAAAATTAGGAGTTTCCTAGGATTCGGATATATAAAATGTTGAATTTATTGCAGAGACGAGATTATATTTCTGGACTGATGGCTTTGCATAGCAGTGTGTACCCTCTGTGTCTGCCACAGTCCATGTGGGCTGTGTGACATGTTCATTTCTATTCACTCTCTTAGTTTTTACCTAGAAAACTCAAGGATGGTCACCGCTGCTGCACGAGGGTGCTTAGCGCAGGGCAGGTACATTGCTGAGTTAGCAGCAATAAACAGCATGTGTGAAAAGCAGACCGGTGCTGTGGGATGCCATAAACTTCCCCAGAAGCAACCCGGCAGTTTGGTTTCACTGGTTTCATTTGGCATCTGGATGTTCATAAGGTGGGTCCGTGGTGGCCATGACAGGCTCATAGTTAGTTATGCAAGATGTAGTGAGCATCTACTGAATAATGCAATAATAATAATAATAATAATAAAAGCACTGACTTAATAGTACACCTTTTCACATTTGTGATTATGATGATGGACTTTTAAGTTGCCTGGTTTGGTCTGTGAACGGTGCTGTCTTTGTCCTGTTTTGGTTCCCATGGTAACGTTAAAGTTAGTCGTGTCGGTGTGAAGTTAAGGAAAACACCACCCTGGACTCACTTTTTTCTCTTCTCTTTCACAACAACTGAGATGCATGCCCTATTCGGACTGCTGCTTTGCTCTATAGTATGTGGAAGAAGCTGGCCACCTTTCCAGCTATCTAACCATCCATCCATGGTGCGTTATGTAAATGGAAAGTCCTCTGTCATTAAGAGATCTTCCAACACCACAGTAAGATGAAGCAAAACTTAGTTGTTGGCTGTTGATCTACTGCACTCAGGTTTAAATGGGCTCCCTCATCTCTCTCTCATCATGAAAAACACGGCACTCTGGCCCGGTTTCTTTGCCATTTCTTTATTCAAGCCGACCAGCTTCAGGAAGTTGCATCATGCCCTCAGTCACCCCTGATGGTGCATGAGACAAAACACAACTGCGGGCCAGTTCCATGAGTGCTCCTATAAATGTCTTGGTCCAATTTCATGCTTTTGCTTTAGTCGTCAAATAAAAAAAAATATATATATATATATATATATATATATATATAAACTGTATATGTTAACTGATTTTCTTAATCTGTTGGTCAGACACCAACCATCACTTAAAGTCCTTGCTTTGCACACATCAGAAATTAAATTCCCATAAATGGAAATGCAGGTTTAAGATACTGACAACACCAGTCAGTCCATGTTTCTTTTTCTTGTAAACCTGTTCCTGGCTCAGTTTGTAATTATAAGGTTAAAATAACACCATATTATACTGACATTTCCTCAATTTACAATACGCTTCTGTAGATCCTCTGCAACTGCTCTACAGGCCCCAGGGTTAGGTGAGTTAGGTGGTGGGTTCTGTCCTCTCTGAACTGCACCAGAAGAGATTTACATTAAATCAAGAGATGGATCACCGGTTGATGAGCCTCCTGTCATTTTGCTGAAAGAAACTCCCTTTGTTGCTCAAATAGAAACCATCTGCATATTATTTAGATTTTTCCCAACAGTCATGGTTGTTTAATGCGTAGATTGTCAAGGAGTATCGTTGGCTGTTGAACATGAAACCTTCTAGTTTCACTGGCCACAAGAAGGCTGCTGCTCTGCCCTCAGAATTAACATCCAGGCCCTTTGGGTTGTGACTTTGTCAAAATCTCTTGTTTAAATACCATCTGACTCATTAGAGATTATGTAGGCCAAGGGGAACCCTTAAATAGTTAGAGAATTATGGTCGCTGGCACTTTTTTTAGTGGAACACTGTATCCAAGGGTCCATTGGCTAATGCAATGCCCTGTCATACTCCAACGCCCATTATCACATGTACAGCACCCACTACAGGAGGGAATATTGGTATAGCTGGAGTTGTGGTGTCCTGGCTTGTGCCTTGTTTTTTTTAAGGTTGCATGGTTTCTTTAGTGGTTATTTGTTAAACGGCAATGAATACTGTCATGAGGAGGGTATCCTGGGAAATGTGCTGCCCTTACACCTCCTGACTCCCGACCCTCTATCCATTCATTCTTCATTTAAAACCCACCATGTCTACCTCCCGGTTGCCCCTATGAACACTCTCTGCGGGGAGCGCCGTAGCTCATTAGTACCGTGGGTACGGTAGGTGGCAGTGGCCGTTCAGCAGGCCGGCTCGCTGGTCACTGGCCTCCCTCACTTCCTATAGTCAGAGCCACAAAGCAGCGATGGCAGACCTCATTATTTGTAGACATTTTTGACATTAGGTTTTTATAGTGTGGGGTTGACACATTCATTTTGGTTAATAATTAGGTCACTAGGATTCTACTTCTCATGGAATGGTCTTAGATTTGGTCTCCATTTGTGCGCTATCAGTGCAGGTAGAGTGAGGTGTTCTGCTTGCGGCGGTGTTCATCTTCCCCATATCCTTACATTGAATTATGATGCATTACAACAGCGCTTGCAAGCTGCACTCAGTCTTGAGAAGGTGGAAGCTGTTCAGTTCTGAGTTGACTTAAAGCTTCTTGGAAAGGAAGCAGCCAATGAGCAGAGCTTCAGGCTTTACTCTTTGCACTCTAAAGTGAATGCTGCTCTAAACCTCTCAGGCTTTCAGACGTGCACAATCCTTTAGAGGTAGAACAGCAGGTCTTAACAGCCCTTTGATCTCCTCCCCATCCTAATTTCAACCGTTTAATTGGCTGGCCTCATACAAACTCTTTAATGAACTGTGGGTGCCAGGGGGCCGGGCAGAGGCCCATACAATGGAGCAGAAACTGGCATGGTGCTCAGCTGGCAGAGGCTTCCTTTCTGCGGTCAACAGGTCTTTATGCTGCGAGACGGGTTCGCAGTGGGCAGCCTCTCTAATCGCATCATGAATCCATTCATAGAACTGAGCATCACTGCTCAATGCAGGCACACAGGTGGCGTAGCGATGAAGCAACTGCACTTGTGATCAAAAGGGTACGAGTCACAGGAGGACGACTCTCCGCGGGTTTCGGAGAGAAAGGATGGCGTTGTCAAGGTATTCGGCTCTGCAAACCATACCTGAAAAATCTTAAGCTGCTGTGAGCATCAATTCATAGTTAGGTGAACAAACACTGCAAAGCCCTCTGGTGTGGACTTGCTTGTTAATAGGATGTACAAATTGTGCCTTGATATAGGTGCTGTTTTACTTGTGAAGATGAGGTTTGTTCATGTGGCCACCGGTTATACTATTTATTTATTCTCAGTTGATTTTCATGGCTTCAAAGTCTTTTTGCTTGCAGAAAGTTTTTTTCTGTTGATGTTGGCGATATATGTGGCATCCTGCGCAGACTGTCCCGGAAACTGCTTCCTGAGTTTTACTCACTGAGGGCTCACACATGCATCCCTGTTAGGGCTGCGAAGCCGGGCACTTCTATCACTACTCGGTCCAAATAGGCTGATACCCATACATGCCACCAAATTGGGAAATTGTAAGACTCACCATAAATATGTGTTAAGTGCGCCGAAGGGAGGAGGCTGACGGGCTGGACCACAGCTAGCAAAGCTACTGACAGCTAAAGCCGAGGCACCCTGCTCTGAAAGACACTTTTCCTGGAAGCTCGCAGAGGTCCAGGGGCCGTTCCATAGGATTGAGGCTCATAATCCAAGGAGAGCTTGATTTATGGTTGCCATTAAAATGTTGGCTGAACTTCCTTGCCAGAATCTTTCCCGATGAGCAAGACGGTCCAGTAAACAATGTGGCGATGGCATGGTGCGGTGTCCATGGCGGCACCTGCCAATGACAGATGGGGTCTGCAAGGGCACACACCTGTGTCATGCCTCACCTGCCCAGCAGGTAACCCCAGGGCCTTAAGTCTGGCCGGAGCAGGGCAAATCCAGCCTCTGTTCGCTGCAAGCCGTGTCAGCTAGATTGTTAAGATAAGCTATTTCCTCCCTATTTGGTGATCGCTTCAGCTTTTCACACGTGTAGTGGGGAGTGAACCATTCATGTATAGCTATGGCGAAAAATGTGACCATGGCCCTACCCTCCATATCCAATTATCTCACGACTCTGAGCCTCCGGGGTACGGTAATATTTATAGGCAGTTTATCATCCTCTTCTCAGCCTCAGACATATGCAAAGAACCCAAGGAAGCAGTTTGGTTTTTTTATTTTGAATTCTGTCATTTTGCCCCCTGACAGAGGTCCCGCTGTCTGGAGGCTGTATAGAGACAGATGATTTCATGGTGAAACCCAAGCGCGGCTGAGACCAGCCCCCCCCCCCCCACGGGAATCACTAATGGTCTGCCCCAGATGCTGTGGCATGTTTTAATATGAGGACACCATCAGCATGAGCATGGTAGCGCACTACTGCTGTTTTGACCAAAAAAAAATGCAGGTTCTGGACTCTATAGTGGGTGCTATTGCACTTCTTTCCAGGGCATTTAAAATTAATTGCCTCAGTAAATATTTCATATAAATGGGTAGAATTATAGGATTTGTTTTGGTTAAAATCACCTGGTTCTGAACTAATTAATGTGGTGTTTTCTTGGTTCTGGCTCAGTGCTTCCAAATGTCTCACACAGCTTTAAAGGCTGCAGGATTCCTCAGTCTAATGGAAGAGATTTCACTTTTCTGTTGGAAACAGGTTGCCTATCTTGTTTTCCAGCTTGTGTGTTGTCTGCTGAGAGGCTCGATCCTCCTGGTCCTACCAGGGCATTTGCTTTGCTTTACCACTCTGTTCCTAATGGTTTGTCCTCACAGGAGGATTTAAGGTTTTGTTTTATGACGATGTGCCCATGGCTTATAGCCCATGCTATAAACGCTAGCAGTGTGACTAGTCCTTCCAAAGGAGGACTCTGTTAGGTCTGTACGGTGAATTCAGGCTGTCCAATCCTTGTGTTTCACCTTCCTTTTCTGTAAAGGTTTGGTATTTTTAATTTTATTAATGCTGCCACTATTTTAGAGAAAGGCACAAGATTTTGTATGGAAGAAAATGATTTAGAATGTCAGAAAAGTTTTGTTTCTTGTGTTTTTTCATCCTCATCTCAGGATGTCTGCTGGGAAAACATCCATCAAGCCTCCATGCATGGCAGCTTTTGTACAGCCACCAGGCCACTGATATGGGCTGTGTTGGAGGTTTGGATGGGGCTGATTAACCAGAAGTGACACACGACCCTGGAAAAGGCAAAGGATTAACAAGCACTAATTGTAAACCCTAAGGTGAACGCAGGGGCTAATTGGACCTTCCATAACCGGCACTGGGTCCATTAATCTGCGGCGCTCCTCTCCGCACCCCCACCCTGACCCCCTCAGCACAGCTGTGGCAGGAGCTCCAGATGCTAGATGTGCATATTTACATGGGCCTGGCCTCCTGCCAGCCAGCCTGGCCAGAATGCTCCCTGCCTATATCCGAGGGGGCAGGCGTCCTTGTAGGTATGGGAACCTGAGAAGGGAGTCCTCAGGCTGCCCTTTCAGTCTCGCCTGCCGTGAGGAGGCTTCTCCCAGATGCTGCGCACATCAGAGCAGGGATGCAGCAGCCCGGACACTTTGTCCACAGGGCCAGTGGCACCCATCTGCAGGTGTGAGAACAGGCTGCAGTCATAGCTTTCATTTAGCAATTTGTTTAACACTGATCTTTAGAAATCTTAAAGGCATGAAGTGTTGGCTACAAAATGAATAGAAAATTTTATAAATTTTGCTATTTCTTGATTTGAGATAGCTATATGAAATTCTGCAGTACATGACCTGAAAAATGCTTTTATATTTTATATTTAGTATTAATATGATTATTAACAAACTGGAAGCTAGTGCACTCTATCCCCATGCTGCCTGGTACAGGTCCAAGTCCCCTCCACTTTTGCTTTGGTCAGCATAAACGGTTGTAGGATTGATGACGTCCAATTTTTCATTAATTTTTGATTTTCATTTGATGCATATGAATCCTTCTGTGAACCTCCTTATTCAGCTGTTGTGTGTGGCCAAGCGTATCTCTCTTGAAGGCGCCATTGTCCATTCAGTCTGAAATCGAAAAGGATGCTGAAAGTGAGGAAGTGGTGGCCACGACAGCATATCTGGTTGTACATTTAAAAAGAAAGCTGACGCAGTGTCAGCACAGCTGTCAATCATAAAACAGGTCACCTCCCCTGAACTGCGCTTGGAAACACTATCTGTTCTCAGGAAAGGTAAGGGTCTTATTATTCCAGGCTTACATCTGAGAAGTTGAATATTTGTCCTGTTGCTTTGAGCACAGAGAGAGAGTCATAGGTTAGGTCTGGGAAATCCCAAAGCCTTTTGCATGCCAGCAGTCAAGGTCAAGCACATATGATTTTTCTCAGTATGATCCTACTGTGTCACTTCTTATTCCCTGCATTTGAAAGAGATTAAATTACTGTCTCCTCTTCTGGATTAAAAGCTGTCGGGGGTGGGGCTGCTCGTGCAGGAGCCCGTTGAAGGCACCTCATGCTGCTCATGCGAGTCTTTGAACAGAGCAATGGCCTCAGGCCCCAGGACATCTCAAAGACATCAAGTCAAACTGGCCTTTTATTCTCCTCTTCCAGGATTAAGATGAACACGTTACACTTACTCTGTATTCTGTCTGAACTGTCTCCCGCTCTTTTTAATGTATATTAACTGTCGTTCTGCTGTTGTGTATTTTATCAATGTGCTCAAACACGCAATTGATCTTGACTTGACTGGTTAATTTTTAAAATCTGAGCAGTGTAATTTTGCGGAGTGCAGTCCAACCCAAACCACTTATTCTGCCTTTTAGGGACCAGCCTCATCTCTTTCCTGTGGCCTTGACCGACTCCCTCTTTCCTTTTGGCATGCCGCGACTCCGCCGTATGGACCACACTGCGACACTTAGATAGCTAATTAAATCCGAAGCGTCGGCAAAATCTAACTGCACAGTCGCTAACCGGGGCTCAGCTGCCCCGTCAGATTCAGTGCCACACATCTCCTGATCACACGATCCCTTAGCTTACATCTCCAGATCCATAGATAAGGGGGCATGGGGCTTTTTTTTCTATAAAGAAAGACAGACGGACACGTTGTCGCAGACAAGCGCTGGCCCTAGATGTCAGCGTTGGGAACAGTGTCGTTCCATGCCATCTGCCTCACAGGCAGCTGTCCAGCAATGCTGGGGAGAATATACATACGGGCCGGGCTGCGTTTGTGCATATACAGCACAGGGAGAGGCAATAACCAGCACCCCGCGCGCATACAGACCCTTTATTTCAGTGTCCGCTCTTTGACCCAAAGGAGCAGCTTAGATCCTGCTTCAGATCCAGATTCTGTTTAATATCTCCCTGGTATCTGTGCGCCTCTATGGCTGGAAGAGGAGGAGCAGGAGTGAGATTGGCTGGCTGGCTTACGATGTTCCTAAACTTACTAACTGCAGATAGAGATGTAGGGAGATTATCTGATCGTGGTCGCCGTCAGCTCAACTATTTGTTTTCTTTCCCTTGGTTTGTTTGAGTTTCCCCATGTGCAGGATTTCTGTTCATCAACAAAATTTTACTTTGTGGTCACGTTTATTTGATCTGTTCTGTGTTTCCAAATATCTTAAGGTTTCAGTTTTCAGGCATGAAAAATGCAGAGTAACGTCACACTTGAAAGCATTTGCACATGGAGCCTTGTTGTGTCTTTCCATCACACTAGTCCTCAGTTTCAGCCAAACTGGTTTTATATTCATAATATTCAGGGATGATGTCAAACAATATTTCAGAGGCGATGTATTCATAAGGTAGGCAATCAGTGATAGTTATACAGACACACACCTTATTGCAGCCGCTGGTAAATTTGTGTGGTACAAAATCCATTACCATTACCCCAGCAAACATGGGTCTAATTAAAAGTGAATGATTAAAAATTCAATAGCAGCCACCTAAAAAGAAAGCAAGAAAAAAAACACCATGAACAATAGGTTTAACTAAAACTTCTACTTATAAATTATCTAAGTAAATATCTCTTCGATAATCTGACAATTTACCTTATTCAAGCAAGTCTCCTTTTAATTAAAAATCAACAGAACAATTTGGGAGTATCTTTTGCTGAGACCAAAAGGAATTGCATAGCAGTGTCTGTTATTTAACCTGTTTTTATTTGTTGCAATACAGAAATAGACCAGAAATAAATTCATAGACTGCCAGAGAAGGTTATAGTCAATGGAAAAGGAAGTAGTCAGTTTCCGGCTGGCTTGTTTGCCTAAGGCACAGAGTTCAGGGCTGAATACATTAGCACCAATACAGAGCAAGCTGTAAAGAAAAGGAAATAAACAGAATGCTCTGCTTGCTTTCAGCAAACATTTATTACACTTGAAAGCTATTGCCAAAGCTTGACACCTAACCTGGCTGTGTTTTGCCTGGAAAGTTATTCTTATAAAAATAAAACAATTGATCTTCTTTTTCTTGACCAGTAAAAGACCAATCCTTGTAGAATGACAAATAGGTTTTAATAACAGATCAGTTCCATCACATATAACAATAAAAATCACTTCTGATTCATGCATGTAATATTTTTAAATCCATTTTGACTAATTTTAAATTAGAATGTTTGGCTTCAGAGAAAATTCATGCAACAAGTGAAACTAGCATTGTGTTGCCAGATTAAAGGGTTAATTTAAAGAACTGTTTGCTTTTAACACTTAGGATTGGTCTGGATTAAAGTTCTCTGTGGAGGATCAGTACATTTCGAAAATACCAATTATGCGAGTCTCTGTTGGTGGCCGTTACCCAAAAATAACCATGACTTTATATGAGCGATGATTGCCCATTCATCATTTACTCCTTTTATGAGGATTTCATTAAAAACTCAGGTGAAGATTTTCCCTTCTCTGTTAACGGACGTGAAGTGTGTCTTTAAACAACTGGCCTGGGTTAGATGTTTTTAAAACTGGAGACTGCCTTACGAATGGTCTTGCCCTGTGGCTTAGGGGTGACTCGCTCAGTCTGGATAGCTGTTTTTAATACTGACGACTCACCCTATGGCTTAGGGGTTACTCTCTCATTCTGGGTGGTCCCCCTGGGGAGCCCTGGATCCTCCGCTACGTGACACAGACACATAACAATGATGACAACACACGCAGAGCTGCCTGCTTTGGGGTGAAAGGGAAGCCAGAATGAACCCCAATAAATGATGTGAGCTGGGGTGTATGAGAAGAAGCCCACATTCATATGAATACCTGTCTGAAACTTTTATACAGCTGTGCCTGAGGGTGCTTAGGGCTTGTTAATGTCAATATTTGATGTTTAGTGACTGAAATTATATGAAGAACAGAACTTCTGGAGGAATGTTGGGGTAATGAAGTATTTCCTTGCATCAATGTCTCAACACTTCTGCTTAGCTTGGATTTATAAGTGTGAGAAAACCCTGTTTCTTCACACGCATTCACAGCTGACCACCACCACATAGATACAGCAGACCAGATTTGGTGTCCCCAAACCCCATGTTTAATGTGACTGATTCGCCGTTGTCGTTGTACACATGATTAATAAAATAGATATTGACGAGTATATTTAGGGTTGGGTGGGCATTTTTTCTAACATTGTGCCCCCTCCCTAAAATGACAAATTAGGCAGTGTGGGCAGTGGTGGCTTAATGTTTAGGGAAGCGCACTTGTAATTGAAAGATTGCTGGTTTGAATCCCTGACCAGCAAGGCACTACTGAGGTACCCTAAGCAAGGTACCGCCCCAAGCACTGCTCCCCGGGCGCTGAATTAGCTGCCCCCTGCTATGTCATGATGTCACATATGGGTTAAATGTAGAGGACACATTTCGTTGTTGTGCACTGTGTGCTGTGGTGTGTCAACAATGACCACTGATCACCAAAAAGAAAAAGCCAATATGAAAGGGGAGCAAAAGCTGACAGACAAGAAGAGATAAACAGCAGGGTAGGTGCTCTGAGATGGAGGGATGCTTGGCCCTTAGTGCTGGACTACAGGTCCATCACTGCCTGCTGTCCATGTCCCACCTGTGACTGGATGTGCCTCACCTGATGGGGATAATCCCTTCAGGAAGAACCATGCAGTTCTGATAGTGGGCAGTCTTCCTTGGGGATTGTGGTTTTTGTAGGGGGGGGGTGGGAAGGTGCAGATGGAGAAGCAGCAGAAAGCAGGTGCCGGCATTTGGGTGGCCCCAGCTGGGCACACTGGGCATCTGTAATGCTTTGAAATGGTGGCAGAACTTCAACCCCTACCTCATGGTTGACAAGCTCTGTGCATCTTTCCCTCTTAATTAAAAACTCATAAAGTTTTAGTAACACATATTTGCCAAAAATAAATGTACAGAATCTGCAGGATTGTTCATAGTTGAACAAAAGATATATTTAAGTAATTTGCATTTTGTTTGTGTTGGAAGTCAGGCTGACCAGCATGGTGGAAAGTGTGTAAAACAAAACTGTAAACAATGCACTTCCACATGAGTAAAAAGCCATCCTCTTATTACAGGCCATGTGTTCATGTAGCTAAACTGCCTTCAAGCTGTGAATTAAAGACCATCAACAAAAGGTTCAGCACACCTCTCTCTCTGTAGCTTTTGATGAATACACAGCAGAACATGACCTCACTTTCCCTGCATTCATCCACGGTATAGCTTTCAGCAGCAGCCTTTGTTTAATGACACTGCCAGCAGAGTAATCATTTCTTGGGAGTTGGGATGTAGATTAAATGACATTCTTTGGTGCACAACGTCTGCGCACAATATAGTCTTCTGATCTTCAGCATTTTGTAGATTTTTCAAGAAACATTTCTAACGTTTCTAGGCTGAGGCTGCTGGGATTGCCGCGGGGTGATATTATCTAACGTCGGAAACGTTAACTCGGAAAAGGACAGTTGCTTCTGAACTTTGCTCGGCCGCCAGGACATTTTCCACTTTTTTTCCCCCTCTGGCAGTAGTAGGGTTTTTTGTGAGGTTTTTTGGCCTCCCTAGAGCAACTTCGCTTTATTTTAGTTAAACGTGGTTCAGCAGGAAGTTAGTCTCGGGTAGATAATTGTTAATTTGGTTATTTTAAAAGTTTAATTTCAAAGGTTATTATCTCTGACGCTGTCGGATAATTTAAGAAGTTCCGTTTTAACGCAAGTGTTAATTTAGTGTTATATCGTACTCGGCACTTTATTGTTTTAGCTATACGTTAATTAGATCGACTAAAAGTTAAATACGCCATATAAATATACTGGGCTGGGAGTAAAGGACGGGGTCATAGTGAGTTAGTTAATTATGGGGCCAGCTCAATGTTGTGTTTGCAAGATGTTTGCCCTTCTGGATGTTTGCGTCATGGTCAAGGTCCGTGACCTCGAGGAGCAACTAGCTCTCGTCCAACACAACAAGGAGTTAGAGGAGAGAGTTGATACGCCTTTTAGGGAGGCGGTGTGTATGCCACAAGCGGGGAGGGGGGAGAATGAAGAACAGATAGGTCGAGAGAGCTGGGTGAACGTAGATCATAGACGTAGAAAAAGTGCTTACAGAGGCGGCATCACCTGAAGTGACGGTGTCTAACTGCTTTCAGGTGCTTCCAGCTTTAGAGCCGGAAGAGACTGGGGAGGCAGGAGGATCCTTGGGCACTGAGGAACCCCCTCCACCAGGAAGAGGGAGGTTGTGATAGTAGGGGATTCAATTCTTAGAGGTGTAGACAGTTATGTGTGCACCTGTGATAGAGGGTCCCGTATGATGTCTTGCCTGCCTGGTGCCCAGGTAGGGGACCTTCCGAATCGTGTGCACAGGCTTTTGGCCCCAGCCGGGGTGGATCCAGTGGTCATGGTGCATGTTAGCACCAATGACATAGGCAAGGGCAGGAGGGCTGTTCTGCAGGATAAATTTATAGTAGTCACGGATACGCTTAAAAGCAGAACATCCACGGTGGTATTCTCTAGAATACTTCCCACGCCATGTGCAAGCCAGGCTAAATTAGGTGAGATTAGGAGATTAAACATGTGGCTAAAAGGGTGGTGTAGGAAAGAGGGGTTTAGGTTTATGGGGCACTGGAAGACCTTCTGGAATAGATGGGACCTGTTCACGGATGGGTTGCATCTGAACCGGAGGGGAACCAGTGTATTGAGGAAGCGTATGTGTAGATTACTTGAGGAATGTTTAAACTAGGGACTGGGGTGGGCAGAGAGGTTAGTTAAGAATATAGGTGGGGAGAGACAGAAAGCCCCAATTAAGATTAAAAGTGGGGATTGTAAAAGGCCTACCTTTTGTGGTCTATATTTAAACGCTAGGAATATTAGAAACAAAATTCATGATTTAGAGGCTTTAATTTCATCAGACTCTTTCGACATTATAGGGATAACAGAAACATGGATGAGTGACAATGATGAAGAAGAATATAATATGGATGGTTACACGTTGTTCTGTAGAGAGCGGATAGGCAAGAAGGGAGGTGGTGTTGCAGTATACGTAAAAGAATTTGTTAATAGCCCTACCAGGGGAGAAGCCCTTCTTGATCTTGTTTTCTCTAACAACCAGGATAGGATTGGAAAATTAGATGTTTTAGAACCACTGGATGGTAGTGATCATAACATGTTAAATTTCAGGTTAATTTTAGTGTCCGAAGAGCAAAGTCCAAAACAAAAGTATACAATGTTAGGAAGGCTAACTTTAATGGTATGAAACTAAAACTAGAAACTGTAAACTGGATGGAGTTAAATAGCAAGATTTTTTAAAGGACATTGTTGCAAGTGCAAGAGGACTTCATACCTGTTTCCAGCAAAACTAAATCTAGGAAACTGCAACCAAGGTGGTTTACTGCTGAAATTAAGAATAAAGTCAGGAGGAAAAGGGCTCTGTTTCACAAATGTAAAATAACTAATGCTTTCAAAATAAAGCAGGAGTATCTAGGTCTACAGGTTGAGTTAAAAAATAACATTAGACTCACCAAGAGGAATGCAGAAAGGAAGATTGTATTGGAGGCTAAGGATGACATTAGAGGTTCCTTCCGATATTTTAACTCCAAAAGAGCTCTAATAGCTGAAATCACTAATTTGCAAGATAGTAAGGGCTTTATAATTGAAAATGAAATTGATATAGTAAATGAGTTTAATGATTATTTTACATGGGTGCTCACAGTAGAGAACACAAGTAACTTACTACCATTTAGTATGAATACAGCGTTGTCTATGACCAATATATGTATAACTGGGGCTGATGTGGTACTAAGTCTAGCTAAGCTCAAAATAAATAAATCGCAGGGACCCGATGGCATCTCACCTATAGTTTTAAAAGAGATGAGGGAAATTATTAGCTAACCTTTAACTTTACTATTCCAGAAATCGTTATCTGCTGGTGTGGTACCTTCTGATTGGAAGCATGCTAATATAAC
>JAODKC010000002.1:20697233-20710630 GCA_026777985.1 Mormyrops attenuatus
CATAGTTTGTTCTCATTCGTTGTGGTTGCTTTGGCTCCACCCCCCCCCCCCCCCCAAACTGCACACCCAAACATTACTCATACTCATCTCCAGTGATACTGTGACTCTCTGGTGTCACGTGCTAAACAAGTAGCTGCCTAGCACAATTTAAGAGGCTTGATTTTACTTCCAATCGACCTTGGCTGAGCTCCAGAAATGAAGACAGCAAACAGAGGGAAGCCTGAGTTTTCCTGATGCTTATCGATCCAGCTGGAGTCCAAAAGGTGAGTCTGAGTCCCACAGCTGTGCAGAAACCCAGGCACCACATTTGACTCCACGAAGCTTAGGGAAGCTAAGCTACTTTACATGCTATCAATACCTATACACCGAACCACTAAGGCACTTCCCTTAAGCATTCATACCTTTTGGATTAGCAGAGAGACTGCTATTCCAAACAGCCAATCACAGTGATCTGGAGGTCCAGCTATTGATCAACTAAGCATTAGGATGACCTGGTCAAAGTGATTTTGAACATTGTGTGATTATTGGTGCCAGTGGTGGTTCCAGCATCTGAGAAACATCCAGTGTCCTAGAATTTTAATGCACTACAGGATATCGAGTTTATAGAGAATAGTGTGATGAATGAAAAGCCTTTACAAAATGTCCCGTGGTACTATACTACACAAGTTCTGCGGTAGAATACCACGCAAAGTATGTGTTTTTGTGGAGGTTCTCCTGTGGTATTTTCCTGTGGTACTTTGGGGTTTGTATGGCATTCTGGGACATTTCACCACAGCTACAGTTTGTGGTATTTTTGTGGTAAGCCTGTGATTTTATGTGCTTTTTGTGTGATTGTCCTGCGGTATATTCCTATGGTAATGCTGTGCTCTTTTTTACTTCTTTACTTTTTTACTTCTCTGTTCTTTACTTCTTGTGGTATCAACATTGTGGTATAAACATTTCTTGTGAAATGGAGACTGTGTGAGTGTGTGTGCCCTGCGGTGTCTTGGCGACTGCCCTGGGTTGGTTCCAGCCTGCGCCACTTGTTCACGGGATAGGCTCCAGTCCCCCCGCGACCCCAGTTGGGATTAAGCGGTTATGGTGTTAGATGGATGGATGTAAAATGCGGAACAGTTATCTAAAACATCACATGTAGTATATCTAATTTAATCTTTAATTGAATGCCTTGCATTCCTTCCCAGGAGCTTGCACTCTTTTGAGAGCTTGTTTGTTTGTTTGTTGCTTACTTAAGCTCATTTGAGAGCTTGGGCAGCCTCCCGCAGAATTCCTCTACACTGGGATACTGCTGCCTAACTGTTTTTGGAAAAATACAAAGGCCTACCACAAGAGTTCCACACGTGATATTTTTAAAACCACACACCTGTGATGTTACCACAAGTCTGCACCACATGATACGCTGTAGAATTTCGAAGACATCACGTTAGGGTTTTATGTGGTATTTCTTAACTATCACAGGAATAATGCAAGAATATCACATGATTACCGCAGGACATTTTTGTAAGGGAACATCAGGTCAAAGGCATATCTGTAGCTGAAAACACAGTGTTACTGGGAGAGGTCAAAGAATGGCTAGGCTAAAGCTAACAGCATACGAGTGCAAAAATAGCTCAGTTGGTCAGGTGTTCAGAATGGCTTTGGTGAATGCACAACTCATCTACCCTTAAAGCAGTTATGGAGGTAAAAGTGTGTCCCTCTCAGCACTCTCTGCGTGTAGCTAATTAGATAGCCATTAATCGTAATTTATAATTCTGCTTATTTATAGATTGTATTTTTTCGGAACAAACTGTACAACAGCATGAGTGCTAGAGCAAAGCTTCTTCGAGGATTTTAATTACAAATTGTTTGTTCAGAAGTCTTTCAGTGTTTAAACATCGCTAATTTACAGATGAATTACCTGTGTCCTTTACTGGAAAATGTAGGATAATTCATGAATGGTTGTATGTTTAATAATAAATACCAGTGCCTATTTTGCTGCCAGGTCATTTCCAGTAAGCCTGCTGTTTTGCTTCCTCTGAGAACTCCTCCAGACAGAAAGCGAGCAATTGTTAGCAATTTTTACTCCTGGGCCCATCTGCAGTGGTCTCCATGGTGATGTTTGAGGTGTACTCTAAAATCAAGAAGCACCCCAACAGGGTACACATAGTCCATTTTTGCACAGTGAAGGCTGTGGAGCAGCTTCTTTGTGTCGTATCTTTGTCTGCCTGCACCGCCATGGAAAAGGAAGATGGAGTGGGGGGGACTTTTTTTCAGTGGACCTTTTCAGTAGATTATCATCAGGGAGACAAGGATTCCAACTTACTTTCTGCTGCTTCTCTCTCCATTTACCTACAGAATGTGGGAAAGCCTGTATAATTGAATGGCCCAGAGCTTAATACCAGTAGGATTTCCGGAGCAAAAGCAGTCATTAGCTCAGTTTCCGCCACACCTATACCAAGTCTGCCTTGGTGGTTGCACCTGCAGCAGATCTCCTGTGGTCTGTTCGTAAAGAGCGAGTCACCTGGAAGACATTAGTCCATGGGAGACCCTCAAGGTAAGGCACCAGGTGGTGAGCAAATGGGTACCGGCTGCCGTTTCTCACCTACCTGTCGAGAACACAAATGTTATAGGGACTGAGCTCCTGTTGTGGGAGTCTTGATGCATTTTGCTTCGGCCCAGTGTGGTTCGTTTGTGTCATCAAGCATTCAGTTGGTCAAGGGGCACAGTGACAGCAGTGTGCCAGGTGACGGCTGATCCTTTAAATGTGGTCGGGTTTCAGACGGGCATGGTTTCTGTGAGTCTCCTCAGAGGAACAATCTGAAAGTGGGCCGGCGGGCAAGGTGGTAGGTGGAGGAGGAAAGAAGGATGAGTATCAGAAGGAGGATGTGTATAGGAGATAGGACTGCCAAATGGAGAAGATGGAGGGGTGATAAATAATAAAATGGTAGGATGGCAGGGTGCATGTACTGACCATTTAATTAGCAGAAGCTTCTCATAATTCTGAAAGGTTCTGGAATGTTAGCTCTTACTCCAAACCCCCCTGCACATCTGAAGCTCTTTATAAGTGCAGTATAATATAGTGGTCGACAACAGGCAGAAAGACCGAAAGAGAAGTAATGTGGTGAGAGCAACCCGGGGGCACAACACGCCACGCACTGAAGCAGATCTAAGCACACTGCCAGTGGGGGGTGCACTTCACTCCGCCCGTAAATTTGGCAGCAGGATTAGTATGCGTCACAAACACATCTGGGTTCGTACTCCTAAACGTGTGGCAATCATTTGCAAGGTATGGAAATGCTATTCTTCAAAGCTCATGATTATGATGTAGCCCAGGGATTGGTTACTCTGGCGTTTCCAGCCACCTACTGTATAATACTACGTCACTAGTAATCCACTGAATATCTAGTGCACTTTTGGATTTAGCTGTTTTGCTCAACAGAGGTCAACTTCAAGTTCACTAGTAGCACACATTTGTTTTGAGTAACTTCACCTTTGATCAGCTGTCTTCTTTCTGACGTGGTGTCACGTGTTTCGCTGCTCCCCAAAGTCACGTTTGAAATGAAAATTTATTATTTGCTTTGTTAAAACAGGAAAATATAAAATGTAATTAACCATTACATTCATTGTATACTATACAGATATACTCAGACTCTTAGAAAAAACATTACAAACAGTTAACTGCATGCTTCCCATATCATCACATTAAAGGACTGTAATGAAATATTTAATTGAGTGTATTTCTCTGTTAGGATAGAGAAACTTGACATTTCCGCCTTCCTGTATCGCCTTTTCTTTCTGTAATACCCAGTGTTATAACATGCTCTTAGAAAGTTACCCAAAGGTATGAGATGCACAGGAAACCTGTCAATGGCTTCTGTTTCGCTGGGCAGGATGGTGGGATTACTGCTGCTGTTAGCCTTGCAAGGGCCTAGCTCTGTTATGGTTAGGGTTAGACTGCTGTCTCTCTGGGTCTTACTCCCCCTCAGAGGACCCCCAGTGTTGGGATCACCAGGCTGGCTGCTGTTAGGTTTACGAAAACCTGGCTCTGTTACGGTTAAGGTTGGACTCTTGTCTCTCTGGGTCCTACTCCCCCTCAATGGACCCCCAGTGGTGGGATTGGCAGGCTGGCTACTGTTAGCTTTATGAGAGCCTGGCTTCGTTATGGATAAGGCTATTTGCCTTGTCCTGTTCATGCTGAGATCACAGCTCAAACGTTTAACCCAAAGGGACACTTTTGCTATGCTGGGCTTCTTGACAACCTGACACCACGTTGAATAATCCAATATTTCAGAAGGGCACAGCTCTGGGTTGTCATCTTCCTGATGTTCGTCATCCTTCTATACATCCTTATTCACATCTCCGTCTTAGGAATAACTGAGGAACATGAATATGACCTTGTGGGAAGTCATCTGTCCTCAAGCAGAGGAAGTTCATGACCTCTGCAGCAGCGGCTTGGCATCTCCCATTGCCGTGAACACTCACACCAACTGTGCACCATCCTGGTGCCACGGCGTCAATGAGGCACACAGGCTCCTTGTAGCCCCGCATTGTGCCCTCATATAATAAGGCCGTCCATCCAGCAGTTATGTTGACAGTGGGCCAGTATTGTTGACATATTGCAGAAGGATGTATACTTTTGGTTTCTGGTTTTTACTCTTTGATTCATCTTTGATTGCTTCAGCAAAGGTCAATCCAGCATTATAAATGAGAAACAAAATACATTTCATTGATGATAGAAGACCAAACAGTATTGAAGTCTACTTCTGTGATCCCTTTATGTTGTTATATTGCAAACATTGTACATGTGAGCATGACTCACCTAGATGAAAGAAATATGACAACTTTTAATACGTGTGCGTACTAGCTGGAGGGACAGCGAAAGGTGTTGGCACAGGAGTGCAGGGTGCCGTAGATCGTGATTCTAATAATAGCCTGGTGTCACCTGAGTCCTGGAAGGAGATCTTCTAGGGGTCAGGCAGCCTGTGCGCCAGACATAGTGCCACCCTGTAGCTATACAGGTCACCTGTGCCCCAGCAAGGTAGCCAATCACAACGAAGAGAGATCAGTGCCAAGCGAAAATGAATTTGAATTTAAGATCATTGAGTTGGTGTGTTTCAAGTTTAAAAATATGCTTTACCTCTCATGGACTATGCATTTTATATTTTTCTGTCAGCCTTCTAACCATTTATCCTGGACAGTCTTGCATGGGGCCTGGATTCTATCCCAGGCAGCATCGGGCATAAGCTTATGGTACACTCTGGACAGTCCGTCGCATACATTTGGTATTTTTGATTAATATAATCGAACTAGAAAACACGTTTTTTTGTTGTTAAATTTTTTGGCCATTCGTACAATACTAATACAATACAAATTCATTCACTCTTCACACAAATTTCACAACTAAGTCAGCATAAGAATTAAATTAGAAGAATTAAAGTATATTCACACCAATCGTGTAGTCATGGATTTAGTCAGCCATTCTGGTACATGATGTCCTGTGGAGCATGATGTGTGGGTGTGTTTGCAGCACCGTGGTGGGATTCTCTATTCTACTGCGACGTCCTGCACAATTAATTGGCAACTTTCCAGCAACTAATTAAAATTCCCAGTGATCGCAGCTGTACAGAAACATAAATATGTTCATGCGCAGACAGGGGAGCGGATGTTGCCACTGGTTGGTAATAAATGAGTGACACCTGCCAGAAAGTGAAGAAATGGGAACAGCCTGGGGAGGGGAGGCTTATGAGAACCAGCAGGATCGCTAACCTCCATTTGTCTCCCTTTATTTCCCACTTTAACACCCTGATTTCCTGTTTGCTTGTTTGGATATTTGGCTTTGTTCTTTAACTTTTCACTTCCCATCTCTTTTTGAAGGTTAGGAAATATTGAATTCTGCAGAGGACTGTGGAAGGTTGCTGTAGCATGCAGCTGTTTTGTTTCCTATTTTGAGATCAATGCTTACCTTCGCTCCCCCTCCAGCTCCATTAAAGCGTTGTGTTCTTGCATGTAAAATTCAAAACTGAACACAGCCACTTCCAAGAAGCAATTTGTTTCCTGCTTCAGCTGACTGCCTTCCGCCTGATTGAAACATTTCAGAACTTATTGCATGCTGGCTGTAGCCTGATTGGACTTAGTCTTGCTGTTAGTCATTATAATTGTGGTGGGTAGCACAGCAGGTTTTCTCCAGAAGGTCATGGGTTCAAATCACCTCGTTGGTAGTTTAATCATATCACCGAATGGCCTTAGGATCCTGATCCCCAACTGCTCCTGTGGTGCTGGACGCTGACTGACCCCAGTTTCTCTCAGCTGTACATACATGTATATCTGTCAATGACGTTTCAGTATATGCAGTAACTACCCCACAGATATGAATATAGTACCTATACTGTACTCCATAGTGACATTGCAGAATGTGTTGCATTCTAAAATACTTCATTAACTAGTCATAATTATAAGTATTATTCTTAAATGAATCATAAAAGTATAGTGCTTTTTATTTGAATGGTATCTTGTTCCTCCTGACCCCTGACCTTTGACTAAAGACTCAGCCAATTGCAGCCAATCTGATGCCAAATCTTTCCCCTTGGATCTTGGATGGTATATGTATTTCCTAATATTTTCCTGTTAAAATGACTAAATTGGCCTGCCACATACTTTTTCTCTGTATTTATTGATAGTCCACATGTCCCCACAGTTGCTGTTGATGTGGAAAGAGGGGAGGGAGAGACTGAAGCCCAGGAATGGGAGATACAGGCTTTCCCCCTCTCTTTGGCTGCTTAATGAGGCAGGGATCTGCCCAACGGGTAGAAAGCATTTAACACACGTGTGCAAACAAAAAAAAAGCAAGACATCCTCTGTTTATGGGATGTGTGTATTTGGAGGGTGGGGGAACAATCGATTCTAGGGTCTGTCTGCAGTACTGGGGCACAGAGGAATAGTAGTTATAGCCCACCAATCTATTGGCTGTTCCTTGTCATCGTACATACGATGTAAGCACCCTGAGGCATCTCATAGAACACTACCAAGCAGAACCAACCCATGTGTTTGCTGACAGAGATACAGAGGCAAATACAAGTCACAAACAGTTCAAATGCTGTATGTATCATAGAAGAACTACCTTGGAAGATGCTTTGGGCTCATCAAATACTGCTGCTGAGTATTAAGAGACTTTACATTTCGTTCATACACAGGGTGGGTGATATGAGTGACTAAAGAATTGTAAACTGACATGAAGTCCTTCATCCACCCAACTGAGAACTGATTTCCCATTATCTGCTAGCCTGTCACTGAATTATGGATTGTTTTACATGGTCCTCTTTGGTATTCAAAATTTCTTTTCGCCGTCGGTGGCAAAATAGTTCTGATGTAGCTGTAATTGCTTCATCTGTAGTGCATCCACTTGATTTCCCAAATCTGGAATCACAAGCAGATTTGGAAGGCGAAACGTAGCCTGTTCCATGTACGGGGAACAGGATGTGTTAATGTTAGCCGAGGAGGAACAGACAGATGAGGATGGAATGAGAAACTTCCAGAATTTTTCTCTGAGCAGCGTTGCTTCCTAAGCCGGGATCATCAATCATGCAGGAGTATGCAACACAGCGAGGGCTCCTGCAGTGTCCTTGGTCCGGCCGCCGGCCCGTGTCACCTTAACAGCATTCTGAGTCACAGGCCCGGCTCATCTGTCTCCATGACGGCCCTGAGTCGCTGCTCTGTTCCGCTTGGCCTGCGCCATGACGTGAAGCTTTATGTATTCCTCTGCTCTCTTGTCTGTGGTGCAATCACATAAATGGCTGAAAGGCCAGTCACACTGGTATCAAAACAGTCTTCTGTCCAACCTCCTGCTTTGTACTCTTTAAACTGTTTACTCTGTCATGCATTCAAAGTAAGGCTTTGGTGAACTACTCGTGGGCCAGCCAAGTAATAGGTGGTATATAAATGGGCTCCTCTTGATACATTGGGTGTAACTTGTGCAGATTAGAGGTTTTGTGTATGTGTACCTGTGTCTGCATTTGTGTGTGTATGTACCTGTGTGTGCCTTTCTGTGTATGTGTACCTGTGTGTGCCTTTGTGTGTGTGTATGTACCTATGTGTGCCTTTGTGTGTGTGTGTATGTTTATTTAAGTATGCATGTGTAAATGACTAACTGGGAGTGTGTGCATGTTTTTCTGAGGGGGCAGGTTGAGTCCACATTTCCTGGGAAGGGGGCAAGTCCGGGGTCAAACCCCCCAGTGCTAGCAGGCCGCCCTGCTCCCAGTGAGAGCGTGTCACTCACACACTGCCTACACATCCCGCCGTCTCTTGCTCCAGCCTGCTCCTGATTGTCCTTTCCGCTTTTCCCTTCAGGACAGCACAGTCGGTCCTCAGTGGGAGAGATGACCATTCCTGGTGATGCATAGAGGACAGTACAGTTGAAGCGCAGCAGAAGTACTTATCCTTTCACATCATGGATTTGAAGTTAAAATATTTTGATATCTTCAAGATGTTGGTGTTCACAGCTTATGACATGTGTGCAGAGGCTGCAATCAGGTCTTTATTTTTCCAGGGCTACACAATCAGATCCACAGACCTGACCTACACCTTGCAGACTTAAAATAGACCTTCAACCCAAAGGAAATCAAATCAACTTTATCTTGAGCACATTAGCCAGACTGCCATTAACATTGTGAGGCAATTAAAACACAAAAAATAGCTAACGTGCTACCATGATGAAGATGGATTGCTGTAATCGAGGGGGGTTTGACTCATACTTTGCTGGAGCTAAAACTAAAAATTGGCACATTTTTTGAAAATGACTAGAAGCGACCTGAAATGGGTGGTGGGTCAATACCATTGGGATCGGCGGCAATGTGCTACGTGACTGTGATCACAGAGTCTCTTAGGGAACTCTGACACCCCCACTGCCACGGTGTCCATGTCCCTCAAACACCAGGCTGCATTTTGGAGCCACCCAGCCGCAGCAGAGGTGGGGGTTAGGGAATCTGGGAGAGAGGTAAGAAGTAGTAACGAAAGTTGTACTCTCACAGTCCTCAAGGAGACCTGTTGTTTCCCCTGAAACCTTAAAGTGGACACAAAGCACTAGATGTAGTTGGCATAATTTACAAGATGGATTCCACTCTAACATTTCTTATAGGTTTAACACTGTAAGTGAAACTGGGCTAAGTAATCTAAGATATATATTTTTCTAACGTGTAGATCCATTTTGTCTTAGCATAGACTGTGACATCATGAGGTTAGTTGGCTTGGAAATCCTACATTAGTTCATATTAGCTGACGAGTGACAGCACTGACAGACACTGATTCAATGGAAAATAAGTGAGGCCAAAGAAAAAAAAAAACGATGCAAGGGGGGGGTCCATTTTGTATTGCCCCAAGTTAGCAACTTCACAAAAGCGGACTGTTTGGAACATTTCTCTGTGCCATTTTACATGCTAAGTATCTGTCGTTAGCGAAGGTTAGAATAACCGCTGCTGATGGACCGCTCTAGGGTCTCCACACGGAATTTGAGTAGGAAAGTACGGACACTTCCAAGGCGTCCCTCTCACAGCACAGCATTTGGTAAGTGCAGGCCAGGGTTATACAGAGAAGTTCCCCAAGCAAGTGACCCACATTAGCCTCCTGACAGCAGATCGACTCACTTGTGGTCGGCATTTCAATGCACTGACCACACATACACCAGGTGGTGTTGCCCACCTTCTCCACCAATGGCTGCTCCTCTGAACAAACTTGAGTTTTTGCTCCTTCTCTCTTCCTCACTGGCTCGAATGAATAAGCCATGGTATATCTTCAAAATTCCTTTTAGCTTCATCTTCTGTCATATTTTGACTGATATAACAAGCACAAAGTTTCTCTCAAAATTATACGTATCGTGACTGTTGTCTTTCTAGGCCGACTTTCCAACTAACCAGCCTCATGACGTGGACGGTGATGTAACAGCAATATGATGGTGAGCCAGAGTAAAAGTGCAAGTTGTGCCAAACATTAATCTAATACAATTTAATGTGTAACCGTTATATATCTAACATTTTCTCAAAATAAATGCCGACACCTTTATGTCTATACGAAACTCGTCAAAAATGAGGCTGTTTTATATCTTCTTTGGATGAACGTTTGGGCTGTGAAATGGGGAAGAGATGATATGGAGCATAGTAGAATTGAGGTATATTTTGAGGAGAACAGCAGAATCAGGGTACCCTCTGAGGAAGACAGTATGTTCTGGGAAAATGATAGAATACAGGTATACTGTAAACAATGGAGTTTGTTAACTTTGAGGGAGATGGTGGAATTGGAGTACACTCTAAGAACAGTGAAATCCTGGTTCATATTCAATGAAAACATTCTGAACCCAAACAAGTGGGTATGACTTGGGGTAATCCTCGCTTCCTTTCCTGATGTATGGGTGAAGGGTGGGGGTTGCGTTTTTTTTCATGGTTTCTTTAGTCAGTGTCAGGCTCTCAACATGCAAAAAAACCAGCCCCTTCCCCCTCAGCCCACAATGAATTGACCTCCCCTAGCACATTAGCCCCTAGCAACCCCAGGCCCAGGCATCATTAGCAGCAGCGACTGCTGCTAACCTAGCAAAGAGGCAGGCCCTGTTGCCACGGCTACTGTTTTAAATTTATATGATGAGACAGAATTCAGGTTGAAATTGGATGAACAATGACCCACACTTTTACTTAGCCATACATATTATTTCCGTGTCTGTCAAAGTTTAAATGCATCTCTTGATTGTATCTTTCATTGTCAACAATTTGTATTAGTTAATGTAATTATGTTCACAGAAGTACTACTTTTTAACCATAGTTTAAAAATAAGAAAATAAATTAGTTTGGATAAAACCATTGGTAACTGAATAAAATAGAATAAATAAAAGTAAATGTAGATAGTTTGAGGGTGTACCATCGCATCACTGTAATGATGAACAATGCCCATAATTGCCTCTGTGGATCAAAGCAAATGAATGAATGTGAAAGCAAGGTTTTGCAAGAGATGAAGGGCTGGCGCTTTGAATTTCCATGTGCAATGCAACTAATTTGTGAATGTGTTATTCTCTATCACCCCCTAGTGTTTTCTGCTGGTGGTGCAATACCTAGAGCCATTAATTAATTAATGAATTAGGTAATCAGTGATCATTGTTGACACACAGCAGCACACAGTGCACAACAACGAGATATGTCCTCTGCACTTAACCCATGTGACATCTTGACATAGCAGGGGGCAGCTAATTGAGCACCTGGGGAGCAGTGCTTGGCGGTGGTACCTTGCTCAGGGTACCTCAGTAGTGCCTTGCTGGTCGGGGATTCAAACCAGCAACCTTCTGTGAAATTGTTTTTTTTTTTTTTAATCCTCTTGTTCCATTTTTAACAGCAGGCACAAAAACAACTGTAATAACAATAATGTTTAATGTAATAGTGTTTAATAGTTTTTAATATATAGATGTTAGACTTGTTAATAAGCAAACACTGTATTGTTTACATAAACACTGAATGCATATATAACATTATAGCAATGAAGCATGATAAATGTTAATTAAATGTGGTGAATGTGTTTACGGGGGCTTTTGCCCATGATGCTTTAACTTGGTGGTGCTCTGTTGAATACCTGTTATTCAGTAGCTGTGGTAGCACTAAAGCTTCCCCTTGTGGCAAAACCAAAGAAATGTCCTCACTTTTATCTTAATAGTCCCTTCTATTCTTTATATTTCCATATTCAAGTGGAAGTATAGGTTCACATGTTTCGTATTGACTGTCGATTGTACTATTAACAATAATTCTAGTTACTCTGTACGCCTTGTTAAATGATTGTTAACAAACCATTTGCAGATGCTGGCTAAACATTACCAGCAGTTTATGGTAGTTAATTCCATTGGTTCCTGTGATACAGGCAACTGAGGAAAAGTACAATTTTATGACTTTGTGACTTTGTAACTATGATGCCTGTTTGCTCGTCTAATGTTCTGCTGTCGTAATGGTTCAGAATGAGGTTCAGAAAATTAAACTTAACATTAGAGAGCCAAGTCCCATGTAGATCTGCTGCTGTACTTGAGTATGGTAGGGTATATCAGTTTATACAATAACCATGTGTCTGCATTTGTGTACGTTCCAGAGAGAGCAGTTGGGGGTAGATGTTTAACATGCCCTCTCTGATGTCTGCGAGTACTATCCAGAGGACTCTCTCTGCCCACTTGCAGAAATGGAAGACAAAGGTAAAAAGATGACTTAATGTCTCGACTATACAGCTGTGTGGCCACCTGTTTGCTACAGGAACTGTCCCTTTCAATGTTACAGTGGGTGGAGGTTCTCTTCAGGATCTGAGCTTTATGGCAGAACCTTGGAATTCCACCCCTTGAACCTGTGGCACGTGATCACAGTCGGAGTGTCTGATAAAGTAGGAGGGTGGTGTGCTGTGAAGGAGAAGCAAGTGCACTATCAACCAGGACCAGGTGTTTGTGAGCTGGCTACTCATACACCATGTCTGTGTCCAGTCGGGTGCTGTTGGCTGTCCTTGTCATGGGAGGTAAGCTCATATTAAATCATTCAAGAGCAAGAAGAATTATCCACTACTGTTGGTTTTTACTGTTTTACTGCATGTTTATAAGCATTACTCTGAGAGAAGACAGAAAAATGTGAAATAATGTTAAAGGTGCAGGTTTATTGCTGTTTTCCGTGTGGGTATTTACATTGTAATAACATTCATGTATGCCATTGTACATCCATATTCGTTGTTGTGTTAGATGTGGAAAAAGCAGTTGCATTAGCTGATATCCAACTCATAAGCTACTCCAGGCAGACAAGGACATAGACGCAGAAATGTAGGTACAGTATATGTGTAGACATAGTAGATACAGTATATATGTAGATATAATCTAAATTAAATTTGCATGGCAAACTAATTTGTGACACAAGAACGGGTTCTGAAAGTGAGGTTTATTTGTTGTACTGTATTATAGAAATAAAGATCTACAGAACTGATAGAAGCGAACAGGATATTGCTGGCGGCTTGGGCAACAGTTAGTTTAGTAGGGCAAAAGAGAGAAAGACAAACATTTACAGGTCATCAAAAAACAAGGAATAGGTGCACTGAATCAATGCGTCATACTTAGTCAACTGACTCCCCTTTCCAGGATGGCCATAACCCAGCATCCATTTCACATGATAGGAAGAAGTATCTCGCTGTTGACACTGGAGTAGAGTAAAATGGTAGCTTTCCTTTGAGTTTTTCCCACAATGCTTCTGCAGGATCCTGGAATTTTGTCCTGTGCCAAGATGAGAGGAACTGCACTGCCGACCCACCGGTAGGACAGCCACACCTCACAGATGCTGCACGTCTGTCTTCCGCAGCTACGTTTTTGTGTTCTGAGTCTCCTTTCCTTCTGTGTTTCAGTACATCCCCCCCACAGCCATCAACAGCACCCTGCGGCTCAT
>JAODKC010000002.1:20745292-20761924 GCA_026777985.1 Mormyrops attenuatus
CCCCCCCCCCCCCCCCCCCCCCCCCCGCTGGCCCTTGGTATATGCGATAGTGTTAACTGTGCCATTCTGCCTTCTCAAGCACAGAATGACCTTTGACCAGTTAAGACCGCTAAATATGTCCAGTTCACGGACGAATACAAACGTCTGTTTGGGGAGTTGGACAGGCAACCTTTAGCTCTCGGAGACCCAGTATCTGTTTTTGGTCGTGACCCATGACTGTCTGTCTCCCCCAGCTCTCGCTGCAGAGATCCAGCAGTTTCAAAGACTTCATGAAGTCCAAGCCATCCTCTCCTGTGGTGACCGAAAAGGAGTTCCCCCTGGGTGAACCGGTGAGTTCCCCAACTCCCGCATCCACTCAAGAGACTGAAAACCCTCAAAATTGAGAGGAAAAAGTGGCAACAAAGTATTGCGGCTGGGAGTGAAACAATGCTGTAGAAAATGACTGAGGCACTACTGCTGTGGTTTTGTTTTTTTGTGTGTTTTTCCTGCAGTATGATCTGAGAAATAGTATTAAGGGCGCTGTACGCTCCTGATTTCTGAAGTATCTACTGCAGCAATTGAAAATTCATTCTTAGATAGTTCAAAAACCGGAAGAATTATTATGTAACTGACATGGCAGGTTTGTGATACTTTCGTCACCACTCTGTTGGCCAGCAAGCATACGAAACAAAAAGCGTATGTAGCAAAGGAACTTGAGAGAGGTAGGACTCAACGCTGCTCAAGCATCACACCAAGACCCCAGAGAGTATTTGGGGAAGGATGTCACTGTCCACCTAAGACGGCCCTGCGCCTCCCCCTGCACACAATGCAGGCAGCACACCTGCTCCCAGGCTGACGTGTGGCTGCCGTCATAGCATCGCGGACAGCTGCACACTTCTCTAATTTTAATTGGTCGGCTTTGCATATCTATGTTTGCACACAGGGGGAAGTTAAACTGGGCTCACCTTCCCCAAATAGCAGTGACGGCTAGCACAAGCATTCCCGCGGAAAAACAGGGATTGCTGCTTTGCTCATACCCTGCCACACACCCCCATTCCAGGTGGCACCGTAATGCCAGGGCACTGCGGAACCTGGCTGCACCTTCCCTGCAACACTGGGTGAGCAGGGGGGAAGTAGCTGGGCCAGGGGGGACTCTATATAGGGGTTGTGGCCAAGGGAGACAGGATATCCTCCCGTAAGCTGATGGAGCTGAAAGCTGCTACAGCACAGAAGTTAAAGGCTTCAGCCTGTAAGGGCATCACGCACCGTTACACTCAGCAGCCAACGGGTGTCCTATGCAGGTATCACTGATGTGTGTGACATAAAAGGCACATCAGGGTTCATGCTAGAGGGCTGTCAGCAGATCTGTGAATGTGTATGGGGGATGGGAAAGTCCTACCGGGCACATTCAAGATCTCTCCACTAGGGGGCGTGGTGCTTCTGAGGCCCTGGAGGGTTGCTGGCAGGGAGCTCACAGCCAGTCTTTTGGCTTGACAAGAACCACCACCCAGGCCACAAGATCTGTAAACTCAGATGTGTGTCACCCAGACAGGAAACAGCAGGGCGGCTGCACCACAAACGGCCATCCAAGGGCTGTATGCAACTCAAACTGGGCTAGCAGGCTGCCAAACAGCACCACCGCCAGTGCAATACTCATCTGACAACACCAGTGAAACCCCACTGAATGCCTCTGTTTTTTTGTGCCTGGTACGCTTGCTCTGGATCAAACGCTTTAGTCAGTCAGACTGGTCACATGGGGAAACAGTAGAAGAGGCACATAGGCAGATAAGAAGAGTGGATGGGAGGAATAGGAGAAGCAGGAAAGAGGAGCAGGTGTTTAGGATGAGCACGTACAGCCCATGGAGCAGGTGTTTAGGATGAGCAGGTACAGCCCATGGAGCAGGTGTTTACAATGAACAGGTACAGCCCATGGAGTAGGTGTTTAGGATGAGCAGGTACAGCCCATGGAGCAGGTGTTTAGGATGAGCAGGTACAGCCCATGGAGCAGGTGTATAGGCTCTACAAGGAGGCAACTTGATTTGTTTAATCTTACTAGATTTTTGACTTCCCCAAATCTCATTATGGATATCTTTGCAGCTGGTGGAGGACATGCCCATGGAGGACACTGGGAAGAGCAGTGGGAAACTGGGAAAGAAGTGGCGGGCCGTCATCACCCGGACCATGACCCGCAAGACCTCCAAGATGGTGCAGAAAGCTCTAGCAGAAGAAGGGGTATGTGCAGCAAACATGTGCTCAGTATGTGAAAAAGTAAAATAATAAAGTGATCAGGCACTGAGAAGGCACCCTAGAATTCCTCACTAAAGCCACATAGTCAACAACATCAACGTACAAAGTCAATTATATTTAAAATGGGTAATAATGTGCAGAGGAATAGTTTTTCACAGTGTTATCATGTTACAAAATAAAACTAGAGGCTTTGAATAACCGATGATCTGACGGGCAGTTAGAAGACGAGAGAAGAGTATAACTGGCAGTAGATGCAAAAATAGTAATACAAAAAATACGGTGCACATCTCCCCCTAGTGGTAGAGTTGAGTCACAACATCCACAAAGGCCTGTAAGAGATTTTGAGTCCTATTTTCCCCTAACATGTGGGCATGGCTGCAGTTGGAGAGTGGTGAAGACAGCCCCGTGTCCCCCCCGTTCAGCGACTGGGCCCCTGACCTGACCAGCCAGCGGACCTCCATGTGCTCCAGCGAGTCAGAGGATTCCACACATCCAGCCTTGTCCCGGCAGCTGTCTGGCTGTAAGTGTGGCAAACAATTTCTGGACTATGAGGGGTGGAGGTTTGGCCATCATTCAGGGATCATCCTGGAAAAACAATAATACTTTAAGATTTTTTTGTAAATCTGTGTATTTCTGCATACACAATATTAAATAAGGTTTCTGTTAATGGGAAATGTATGTACCCAATCCTAGTTCACACATGCCCTGTATTGTTCATCCACTATGATGTTAGAGGATGATATATTTCTGGGTTGGGTCACAGGGAGTAACTGTAAATGTGGACCTAATGGTGGATGGGGACCTCATGTTCACGTGTGCCGCCCTGCAGGTGGCGACAGGCAGAGCCTGGACAGCGGCTACAGCCAGAGAGACAGCATGCGGCTAGAAGAAATCACCTACAGCGGGCCGTTCTGTGGCCGCGCCCGTGTGCACACCGACTTCACGCCCAGCCCCTACGACATAGAGTCCCTGAAGCTGCAGGTAAGCCCCAACAGCTCCCGTATCTCATGGTCACCAGGACAATAGTGGCTGATTTCACTATATCAACACAGTGATGGAGCTGCTGTGCGAAATAGTTCTTTCTGAATGTCACACTGCCATTTTAAAATGGGCTTTGCCTTCTTCACATCCTTGACAATGACCCAACTAAGGCAAGAAGAACGAGGTGTGGAAAAGCTTGGCGTGAGGTACACTGAGGACCTTCTCACTTGTGTCGTTGTCCCTGCAGAAAGGTGATATCATCGACATCATCGAGAAGCCCCCAGTGGGGACCTGGACCGGAAAGCTCAACAACAAAGTGGGCTCCTTCAAGTTCATCTACGTCACCGTCCTTCCTGATGAGGTCACGCCGCCCCAGAAGAGGCGGAGCCGCATCAGGCAGCAGCGGTGCAGACCGAAGACCCTGATGGAGATGCTGGAGAAGATTGGCCTGACCGTGAGTGCAGTTCCCACTCATCTCAGCCCCGTCACAGTGGCTGCTCTATAAACACAAAGCCTTAGGGTACATACTGGACCAGCTGACCATGTGTCCCTCTGTGCCCCCCCCATTCTCCCCACCCCCCAAAGGACCTCAACCCCCTCCTCTCCATGCACTTCGAGAATCTGGACCACTTCCGGGAGCTGAAGGAATCTCACCTCAACGAGTTGAACATCACAGACCCTGAGCTCCGTGCCAAGATCCTAAATGCCGCGGAGATGCTGCTTGACTGTAAGCTCTCACACGTGCCTCCACATACAAGACATGTAGCCCTGGGCTGAGGGCTGCTGCTCACTGATGCATATACAATAGAAGTTATTTCAGTGACCTTGATGGCTGTAGATCCTCTTCTAGCTGTGTCAGTTTGAGCTGAGCCCACTGTTACTGTCAAGGACAATCCATGCTATACAGAGCATGTCTTCAGTGCTAGCAAGTCTATGCTGCTTAGAGACTCTTCGTGACCTTTGCCCCCGGCATGGCCAATCCCCCTTGGTTCACCATCTAAAAGCGGCCTTGTGTTTCCGGTATAGAGTGTCGGGGAAGTCGCTCACAAAAGTAATCCATTAAAAGACAGAGGTGGAAAATTCAGGTCCAGAAAGTACAAATCCTGATCAAGGTTATGTTTCAACCAACCCGTTACTCTTTATGCTCAACTGGTTGGTTGAAACAAAACCTTGGTCTGGATTTGTGCAAGATTTGTACATGAACAAGTGGGTGACATTTTGTACATTTACATGCAATATAAACAGAAGACTTAGCAGTTAGGTTGGTACCCTCAGATCCAGACATGCGGTGCATGGACAGTCGGGCCTAGGCTCCCGACGAACCTGTACACATGACTGTGTAAACACATGACATATGAGCTATAGCTGTAACCACAAAATATCAGCACCATCAGGGATGATGGGAGAGACAATAGAGAACATTCCGAAATCAGGGGGGCTGCCTCGCTGATGCTGCATGCTCCCCCCCCCAGCTGACAGCGAGGGAGACGAAGCCGACGGAGAGGAGAAGACCGGCACACCCAGGGACTCCGGCTGCTTTGAGAGCACCGAGAACCTGGAGAATGGACGCGAGGAGGCAGAAACAGGGCCAGCGCAGGAAGCGGACGCAGAGTTGGAGCCAGAAGCACAGCAGGAAGCGGAACCGGGCCTTGCAGACACCCAGAACCTGCTGCAGGGTCTATCAGTAGAAGACACATCCTAGGAGAGGTGAGTCGGGCCGTACATTCCCTTACCTACCAATTTACGGAGGGACCAGAACTGATGCTGAAAAACTGCTGGATGTACAGTCTGCATTCAAGACCAGAGGTCCTCCTCCCTCGACAGCCTATGTGCTCCTCTTCACGCCACTGACAGCTCTCGTCAAGTTAAGAGGCTGCGTGGCTCAATGACGCTTTTGGTGGGCTTCTGTACTGGCTACAAGCATCCTCAGACTGTCTTAGTCCCTCTGGATGGCTAGTGCTGTAGCATCCAGCTTTACAACTGAAGGTAAACTGTGCTCAATATCCACGGATATCCATGCAGAAATGCTGTGAAGTCACTATACTCACGCTGCAGTGAGCTGGTCTATCATCCCCGGCAATGATCGAGGGGGCTCTCCTCCTGCATTTAAAACTTTTTCAGCATGATCTGAAGGACCCAGAATGTTTTTTTTCTTGTACATACTGCATCATTCCTGTACTCTTGTGTTGTATGAGTTTTCAGTTTTTGATTGTCTTGTTTGTATTGAAAGAGATCATCTTACAGTTCAAAATAGTCATACAGGTGTAACCTTTTACCTTTTGAATGTATTTTCTTTAATAAAATACTTTTTGAATTTTGTTGTTACAGAACGTTTCACTTCTGAGGTCAGACACAAATTTCCATCACTCCCTCCCTCCTGCACCTTTAAACAAACATTTATCCATGACACAGATCTACATCTCAGACACTCAGACAAGGCATTACAACAAGTCTGGTTTAATTAACATACACCACTCATTCATGTAAAAAGACAAGCAATTAAAAGAAAACACAATCACAATGGTCTTACAAAGAAAAGTAAATATAAATAGGATTTAAACAGACTGTATATCATGTACTGAATTTATGACAGTTCTATTGTCATTGTAATCGAAGCCTTCTTGTCTTAGTAACCAGCTTCTGCAAACAAACATGACAGTCCAGGCCTAGATCGCCTGGCTCATGTTCTTCTTGGCTCAATTTAACTATGCAGATAAACACAGTCAATGTTTACCTGCAGCTGCATTCATTTAGGTTTCAGACAATGGGGTCCCAATGGGCGCGTCAACAAGTATTCAGAGCACAGCACCATTTCAGGGACACTGGGCGAAACTGCTGGAAGGCAGAGACTGGGCAACAGATCAGGGGGACAGAGAGCACAAGGCCTTTGGCTCCTGAAGACTGCATTTGCGGGGGAAAGACTTACAAAGTTTAGGTCAATCAGTTCAAACTGGAAATCTGATGGCATGATTTACAGCCAGACGTTGACTGGAGGAACCATCATCTATAAGTATTTCAACATGTACTTCCCCAGTTTAATCTTTCACAATCAAGTCATCTTCCTCTTTGTAACCCCTTCCCTTCTCTGTTTGGAAAAGGGCAGGTTTCCGTAGATCTGCTTTTATTCTGAACATAGTAAACCCACCTTGCAGGAAATAACCATGCCGTTATTTCATGCGTTCCACGTGCGCGGAAATCACATTTTTTTTCTGAGGCACAGTTTCTTTGGCCTGTCCTGCTCCACCTGGCCCATGGTGCCGGTAGCCCTGGACACAGACGCGGGTGGCCACGGCTCTGTGCAGGAAGCAGTAGGGGGCGTCGCAGCGACGCGGAGGAGACTGCCGAGACGCCAGATGGCCGACGGAAGTAGGCGATGGCACGATGAGGTGTGGGCTCCCTCCGCCCTACGGTCTCCTGCCGCGATGCGCGGAGACGGCCGGGTAATTGCCGTGGGGGGGTTGTCAGGCCTTTTCCAGCTGCCGACAGTGTGCTTATAAGTGACCAAAACTCAACATGACAGAACTGTACATAGAAAATTGACAAAAATGTAGCAGCCCCAGAACAGGTAACACACAGCCATCTACCGTGAAGGAATCCGCTGTGCTCTTTCTCTGTTTTTTGCAAATTTTCATGCAAGGCTCTAGCAGATGGAAACCCGGGTGAGTCACCCTGCTCCTCCGGCACACGCTGCCTCAAGGGGCACGTGGAGCCATGCGGCCGCTCGCGCTCTGGTGCGGCGGACCCCCGTCACACCTTCAGCGGTGCCTTTCACAGACAAGTCCGTCCGAGATTCTCCAATCCCTCCCGCCCTGCCCATCGCTAGGCCTGCCTACTGGGGGGACTGGGGGTCAGGGCTGGGGCCTGTGCCGGTGTCCAGTGATGGGAGTGGTGCATCCTGAGGAAGGTGGCGCTTCTCCTCTTTCTCAGGGGCGGCAGTCAGTTTGGGCTTAGTGTCATCTGGAGTGTGTTCATTGGGGATGAGGGGGGCTGTGGTTCTCTGGAGAACAGACAAAGCAAAGCAGACTGAAGGGGACAGGAATGAGCTGTGAATCTGATTGGGAGGGGGGGATCTCCTGGTAAACCCCCCTCCCCTGTCCATCTCATGCTATCCTATTTATTAGAGATAACTAGGCAACCTATCCCCCTGCCCCCCCACCACCTGGCTCACATGGTGCTGAACATGGGTCTCCATGACCTTTCTGCTGCTGTTGTTTGGTTCTGTCTGGACCCAGTGATGAGACCACACCCAAATCACATCAAATCTGACAAGGTGCTTACAGTGGTCTGCGGCTGGGGCGCACTCTTGGCTTCTGGCTCCTGGGGAACAGCAGGTGTTTCCTCTGGCATCACCCCCCTCCGGTCCAGCACACTACAGACGGCGAGACAACAAGCAGGTCAGCGTCACGGAGCGTGAGAGAGACAGACAGGGGACTGAGGTCAGTGACAGGTACGGACAGGGGTCAAAAAGATCAAAGACTCATGGGCACAAGAGAGGAAGCAACATCAGAGAGAGAGAAAGTGACACATGGGTGGGGGAAAGGCAGGGCCGTATAAGAGACGGGGGGGTACCTGGGACAGGCAGAGCTGCAAAAGGGACGGGGTGAGGGGGGTACCTGGGTCAGGCAGGGCCGCATAAGAGACAGGGAGGTACCTGGGATAGGCAGGGCCGCACAGAACCTCACAGCAGTTCTTGATGACGTTTCTGTGGCTGTAGGGGTTCTGCACTCGATTCTTCCCCGTCCATGAGCCTTTAATCTGTACAAAAAGGACAAATAATGAAAAAGAAACAGATATTCAGGCAATAGGAATAGACCCAGGTTCCAGCTATGTGCTTCCTTTTTTAAATGTCTTTCCCTTTTGGTCATAAATGACCTACAAAAATATCAAGGGCATCTGGAGAGTTGTGCGGGTCGTGGTGTGGGTGGGTGTTAGTCACGCAGCAGACAGGACCTCAGACAGCGGGCTGCAAGTGTCAAAGGCAGAGGGATACTGGAAGGACCCGGCATGCACGGGCATCCTAGGAGATGCCAGATGAGGCACCCCTCCAACCCCCCATTACATTGGCCTGCACTCGGCAAAGCTGCACACGCCAGGTGGGTGTGGGCACATTTATTATTAGAGTCATCTGAGATGGGCACAGAAGCACCTCGGTCAATCTGCTGGTGCCTGTTTCTCTCATTTTTTGTGCTTTGGGTTAAAATAGAGAAGAACCATAAATAGATAAATCTTTGCGGCCAAATCCTGGCAGGCAGCAATTTGCTCCAGGACGTAAATAACACCCAGCACTGTCAGGACCTGCATCTTTACAGAAACTCAAGAAGGCAAGGTCAGCCTGAGCGGAGGGGGCACAGCATATCGATCCGACTGCATGGTCCCCCCCCCCCCCCCCCAAGGACAGCCTTGTGCCTCACGGTGATGGGATCAGGATACTCACATCCTCGTTGGTGGTCTGGTTGAGGGTTATCAGGTAGGTGTGGAAGCCAGTCAAACCCACTACTGACCATAATGTGAAGAAGCAGATCACGACCTCCAGCACAGTAGGGGGCAGTCAAGGCAGTTACAACAGAAAGGAGGCACAAAGCACGGTTCTGTCTTTAATATTAGATAAAATCTAAAGCCTTAATCTACTTTCCATATATATCCCCAAAAATCCATTTTCTATTGTTTAACCATCTGCTTATATAGCTATAAAAATCAAATTAATTTCTGAAATCATCTATCTTAATCAGAAAATTAAACCAGCGACCCTTAAGGCGGTCTTGGCAAATTGTCATGGAAACATCCTTTTCCCTTTCAGCTTCCCTCAGCTAATCACAGGATATGTCCCAGGTGTCTCCTTGATGGTCGTCACAAAACCAGACTCCAGCGACCCTGTGGAGATGAGGGCAGGCTGAGGACATACATACTGACAAACATGGTTATACAGGAACACGGACGCCCCTCACATGCTGAAAAACGTTCACACCAGACCATAACCCCCCCCACCACCACCTCCACAATCCTCAGATTCCTGACCTTAAAAAATAATGGATGAAATGCAGGCCGCCAAGACCTTTACAAGAAAACCCCAGATGTGTGTGGCTTGTCATGGTAGAAGAGCTTCAGCAGACCGGCAGCAGATATAATGCTACCCAACTGAGCCACTACACTGCTTCCTGATTGAATTCAGCTATTAGACTGCACCTGGTTCCCTCCCAATGCATCATTACCTGATATCATTACTCCTTATTTCTGGCTTTCTGGAGGAGGATCTTGACAACTAAGTTTATCACTCTGAGTTTCTTCACAAAAGGTAAAATTATTTCTTCAAGGGTACAGCACCAACATCCCCCAGGAGCTGGTCTATCGGCATTCTCATCCCCAAGTCACGTTACACGTTCCCTCACAAATCAACCAAGTGCATGCACCGTTACTCCATTTATCTCCAAGTTAACTGCTCTTATCCCAAAATCAGGAGCCAATCGATCCGGCCTGCCCCCACAACTTTACACACCACAGGATCCCCCCGCAAAACTCACGCAGCACCACGTGGACGATGTCGAAGGTGAAGATGTAGATGGTGAGCAGGGAGAGCGACAGCGTGAACAGGTAGAAGTAGCGATAGTTCCTCTTGCCCACGCAGTTGCCCACCCAGGGGCAGTGATGGTCAAAGCGATCTGGAACACATACAGAGTCATTCAATAACTGCACAGAGCTGTGAGGAGCAGCAGGACTTGGGCCAAAGCATCAAATCAAGAAGAACCTGAAATAGACCAAAACCAGAACTTGGCCAGAACTAAAACCTAGAAAGTGGCCAAACATAGAAGGCCAATTCCCAGCATTCTTCACACATGGAGACATGCGGCTCTTCTGGGCCATCTCGGCGCTCCTCTAGCAATGAATCAAGACAGTCAATTCAATGTCATTTCACACACGTGAAATGTAATTATATTCCTATGGAGCAAAATACAGCCAGAATAAGATACAGCTGAGAACAAACACCAAACAATAAGTACTGAGGGGATGAATGAGTAAAGAATAGGATAAAACAAAACAAACACACTGTTAATTAATTAATTTGACTGACTGATTACAATGAAAATAGAATAAAAATAAAAAATAAAAAAAAACAGTACACAATGCATAACAACTACAGTGCAAATAATGCAAGCTGAAAGATGCAACAAAATGTAGCCGTTGGTGCGGCAGCTGACAAACATGCTCTGCTGCTAATGCGATTCACTGCTGTAAATCATAAATGGCGCAGTTCGTAGGCACGATGCAGACTCTGAACCTGAGCGGGCTTAAGGTGCAGCCCAGACATGAAGGCTAAGCAGATGCATCCTCATGCATTCAATGCGACGTGACCATGTGTAAAGCAGCGCCACATTGTGCCATGCACCTGCCCTGGTGTCGCTCACATATTCATATTTTGGGAGAAAAGCAGGCTGATGATCAAAGACCGTTCTGAATCGACGCCTCATAAGATGATGAAATCTCACGTCCATCAGACCAATGCACAGCTGCGCACAAAGCAAGCTATTGTGTCACCGCAGGTAAAAGCACATTCCACTGGCATAACATGCGGTCGGTTTTCATCCTGCCAGTATGCAGTTAGGAGATCGGCTTCATCTCATGCCAGCAAGAACATCACAACAAAGCAAACTTTATGTAACAACCTGATTTAAAAAACATGTATCTGAAGGGCGACTTTTTCTGGACTTTTAATAAAAATAACAAAAATGTAAGGAACATCATCAGAAAAAAAAATCTGTTCAATTGCAGCAGTTGGGATCATGTGATCAGGACTAAGTTATAGCTGCCAGTCACGGCTTTGTGGGCGGGACCAGTGCAGGGGTTCACAGGAGCCACACTCACCCACGCAGTTGTCGCAAATGCTGCAGTGCGAGGCTCGGGGAGGCCGGAAGATCTTGCAGGTGTAGCAGTACTTCAGTTTGACAATCTGGTTGTTGATCTGGACGTTCCTGATACGAGGAGGCGGGCGCTGCCCTGCCGGGACGCTCCCAATGGCTGCCTCTGTACAGAGCAAAGCCCATCGGAGACATGTCAGGAAAGGGTGTCACCCCTCACTAGTGTCAAAATCCAGACCAAGATTTTGTTTCAACCAACCAGTTGCGTATAAAGAGTCACATTCACAGAGTACTCAGCTGGTTGGTTGAAACAAAATCTTGGTCTGGATTTGTACTCTCTGGACCAGAACTGTTTACCTCTGGTTTGTCCCCCGGCCAAACCAGCAGATTGCCTCAGTGTTTTATTTGCTTAGCGACTATTCCTAGTCAGAGCAACCCGAGTAGCTGACATTACTACCCCCCCCCCCCCCCGTCTCTTTTAAAGTACAAGCTTTGCCAGGCCTGGGAATATTTTGGCCTGTCTGGATACGCTCTACGGCTATTAAAAAGAAAAAAACAGGCCAACTGAAATCAAACAATCACACCCTCCTAATCTAAAGACGACCTTTCGCAGCCAACATCAAGTGTCACGCCCAGAGGCGGCAGAGATCTACGTCCTGTTTTGCCTGCACTTGGGAAGCCTTGCAGGCAATATTTATACAACACAGTATATTTGCCATTTACGGAAAACAATTTTCTTGTTAGCTTTGTTTGTTATTTTAACACCGTTTTAATAGGTATTGTATGGAATAGCGGAAATTGTAGAAATATAACCTCTCTCCAGGCACCTTATTACCACCGTCAGCACAAACTTCTTAGCTGACAGGTAAAAATACACATACGGCAATAAACCAAGTTATAATGTACAGGGGCAAATATTCAAACTGTGCACCGGAGCTCAGAGTTCCAATTCTCCCAGTTATGAATAGTCAATACCAGTGACCAGTCAATATTTAAATGTTTTGTCTCCGACATTCTTCCTGTGGGGTGCTGTGTGGCTCAGCGGGTTAGACTCCTCTGAATGGAAAGGTGCCGCTTTGAATGCGGTCCTCAGAAGGATTGTGACGTCGTTGTTAGGGCCTTGAGCACTAGGTGGAGTTTCTGAGTCCTTCATGGGCACAGTGAACAGGTTTGGGGATGGGGGGGGGGAGAAATAGCTCAACATGAAGCAGCTGTTTGTAAAGCGTGGAAAGCAGAGTGACGGTGATGGTGCGTCTGCTTCACATCAGGGTCCTGCTAACAAAAAGAACGCTGAGGGGGCTGCTAACTCACCGATCTCCATCTCTATAAATGCAGCCTCATCCGGCAACGCCCGCGGTAGCACCCCGGGGTCACTGAAGCTGGTCCTCAGCAGCACGGCCATGACGAACAGGAAGAGCACGACTGCAAACACCGGGATCGCCGGGGACAGGTGCACCCCAAGGTACGGGCACCTGTAAGGGACAAACAGTGCCAAAATGGTCTCACTACAAAGTTTACCATTACTTCAACAAAGATGAAGCATCATGAAAGGGATATTGCAGCAAAGCGGTTAGTTTATCGAACATTGGACTGGACAACAGCTGACCCAGCCATCAGGAAGGGTTGTGCTGTGAGACCTCAGTGAAACACTTTAGCGTTTCATAATACTGGGTACTGTACAACATTACTTACGTCATTGTTTATAAAATCAGAAAAGGCTCTAAAATCGTGTAAAGGGCATATAAAAACCTTGTTACACTAATATTTGTAGAAATAGTCATTACTAATCAGAATCATCAATCTTCCGGCGCTGCAGCAAACAAACTTAAGATGAAAACAACACATCTGTCAGTTCAGCTGGCTCAGTGACATTCCAGGGAAACATTTTTCTGCCACAACATTATTCTCTCTCACTTGAAAGTTTGCTGGATCACTCACACTGGGAAGGAGCCAAAAATCAGACAAGGCTCAAGGGCAGGAATGGGGTGGGGGGCTATGAAATACACTGCATAAGGAGCCAAAGTCCACTTCTTTTAGATCTAGCGCACATTTCAGGCTGATAAGTCAGCAGATCTGCAGGGCACACTCTCGTCAGCTGCAAGACCAGGCCCGCCTCTGCTGCTAGAAAAATCAGCGCAGACAAAATAAAGTAAAACTTTCCACGGTTCTGTATCCCAAGCTCATCAAAATTTTCAGATGAGATCGGTCTGAGGGCAAGCAGTCGATGCATGGGGCAGACAGTGCAAACCAGATCCCTGTCCGACTCGTTGGGATCAGTGACACAAACACGCTGGCCTGATGACCGAAACGACCTGTGTGTGCATCCTCATCAAACCCCCACGCTTTTCCAGAACTTTTCCAGGTCTTTCAGTGCATTGTCCACCTCCCCAAGTTCTCCAGCTCTTTGCATTGAGCTCTCAGTATGTTTGCACTCTGATCTACGTCTGCTAGCATCTTGTCACCATATTGTGTTGAGTCTCAAGGCGGCTGTACAACAAAGCCTGTCAGGAAATGAATGAGGCACAAAGGTGATTAGGAAGCACTAAATCTGATGTTCAGGGAGTCTAGATGGCCCCTGGGAGATGGAGGACAAACAAAACCTTTAAATGCGCCTGGGAGCTCCATCCCGGCTGTTCGTTACACCATTATTATTTATGCTCTCCAGCTCCACCCATTCTGTTCAGCCCCTCCTCCCAGCTCCACAGCGCCCCAGGGTGGTCAAGGTCTGCATCTTGCCTCACTCTACCCCCTATTAGCATCTGCAAGGCACATCCGTCAAACACCTCACAGAGGAAAAACCCATAAGTGACGATGAAGGGCCACTGTGACAAGCCAAAGTCCTTACAGAGGACCGTGACTCACCGTGACGGCCACAGCTGGGCCAGGAGCCCCTGTCATTATAACAAGCCTCGAGGCAGCTGTTTCCTTCATAAAAAATCCAGAATACCCTCATTAGAGGAACTTGCTGCAGTAATTTATCTAGATCAGAACCACGCCTGTTTTTACAAACTAGAAATCCACAAATTATCATTTGCTAAGCTACTCAGACCCACTAACGCCACGGCAAAACATAGTCCCAGGCCATCATTCTGAACCCGAGGACGACTTCTTCTACCTTATTTTCATGTAATTATTTTCAATTTGCCTACAGAATCGCAGAGGTAAACAGTGTGATCCCAGAGGATCGACCATGGCAACGTTCACGTCAAGCGAGCACGAGTACGAAAACCCTGTCTTCAGCTGCCCGTATCAGTTTCCCTAAATTGCCAGTTTCCGGGTGACCCGCAGGCCATCGAAAAAGAAGGATGACGGATGACAAGCTCTTTTGGTGTTCTGTTGAGAAAAAAAAAAATGTACCGGAGATGGTGACTTTGATCTAGCCTCCATTTTTGGATCTGGTTCAGGCACAGAAGTTATATAACGACTGTAACGACCTTTGACTGCCCCGACTGTCCGCGATCTGTAGGATCATACAGTGCTGTGGATGAGGCAGACACATTATATCAACCAGACAGGCTTACTGTAAAAAAACGTCCGATGTGATCTGCATGTCCATCAGTATGGCTACAATCCTTGCAGGTAGAGTAGCATGTTTAAAACACTGATGAGACGAGAGCCTCAACATCAATAGCCGAACTGTTACAGAGGGACGTCACACCTCATGTTTAGAATGTTGACTAACAAGCTAATGACAAACATTAGCCACAGTTCTGGAAAAGTTTGCATACAGCAGCCTTAATCTAGCACCAGCTGTAAATACCCCCCCCCGAGCTTCCTCGCAGGGAGCAAATGACTAAAACCACATTCACTTATCTTCCTGCGAAGGGCCCAATCAGCTGTTAGCCTAGCCAGGCTACATCCAATACAGTTTGTCTAAGCTGATAAATTTCTCACGCACAAAATCTGCAAAGTAAATAACAGATGTGACCTTTGTACAGTTAGAGAAGCACTACGGACTCTGCACCCAGTTGACATGATGGCGAACTAGCATTATCTGCAGGACTAACATCTTGAGGTAGATGTTGGTGAAACAATCACTCATACCCATCCCCCAAACACTTTAGCCTCTAGTCAAAAGTCTTTACCAAAAGTCAAAAATCTCCAGTTACCACGTCAGACAGTCAAAGTCCTTTTTCTTCCATGAAAAGGGAAGACAAGACACCTCAAGTTTCATTTGTTTATGGGCCGACTTTGTCAAGGCCATCTGCATATGAAGGGCTACAGTGTAACTGATATCATATGGCTACAAATCAATTAGGCTCAATGCTAAGGGAAAAATAACCCCAGTGCCTAAACTAATAATACGCGATTCAATTTTAGGTGTGGAAAATGCAACAAGATGGAGCCCAGAGAGACAGAGGGGAAGAAGAAAGAGAAAATGGAACACCTCAAAATACATCAAGGGCCTCAGCCACTCGCACACCAATGAATGTTTTTCTGGTCCAGTCGCATAACCTTTGGGGCCCAGAAAAGAACGGAAGACCTTAAGGGTGACGGGTTTCCTCCTGGGGAACCCCAGAGGGATCCGCCGGCTTCGCTGTGCCACGGGAAGCTGGCGGAGTAGCTATGCGTGTAACGTAGCAAAAACCATGTTTAAGCAGGAATCCCTGGACAGGCTCCATGCTGCTCAGTAAGGACTCAAGACGGTGCCAGCTGAACCGGGTCTGGGTCCCAAACGCCAACATACACTGTAAATAGGTCGAACGCCAGGCACGACGCTCTTTATTGACTCGGCAGCTAATGTACCGTTCTCAAATTTACCATCACTAAATTATACCTTGCTGTAAAAATAATAAAATTAAGTTGCTCTAGATATAGACATCTGGTAAACCAGACTAAACGAAAATGCAAAGAAGCTCAGCGAGGCAGCCAGCAAATGTACAACCTATTTTTTATGCACATTTCCTGCATGTGTTTGTGTTTGTTTACAGTTTCTCCAAACAAAATGTCTCTGAACGCCCTGACGCATAACAAACACGCAAGACGACGGCCGCCGATAAGACGACTGCCCCCTTATTCTTAAGCTGGCTCCAGTGGGCTCTCAGAAATACACTGCCTCTCTGTTCTCCCTCCCCCTGGCTCTCTGCAGTACATGGCGTCTTGCCGGTCAGAAGATGGAAGGCGAAGACGTCCAGCAATTCCTTAGAGATTCCATAATGAAGAATCTCAGAGTGAATCAGCACCTCTTGACCATTCTGAACCAGCTGGATGTCGACACACCCTGCTCATGGGACTGTTCTGGCTAAGGGTCCTGGATTCTATGTAATGCTCCCCAACAAATGCCGCCCTCAGTCGGTGCCACGTTGACGTCTTCCTACAACTGGTTTTCAGGCTCAAAATTCAATGCTAGCCATTCATCACTTGCAGAAATTAATATTTCTGGCTAGAGTTCCATCACGAGAGAAACCATTTAGATGCAGATACCCAGGCTAAAGATGGACAATCTTTCAGACTGTTCACAAACAAGTCCTGAGCTCCACTCCATCACTGGACTTCCTGATAAGAACATAAGAACATAAGAAATTTACAAACGAGAGGAGGCCATTCGGCCCATCAAGCTCGTTTGGGGAGAACC
>JAODKC010000002.1:20762024-20789146 GCA_026777985.1 Mormyrops attenuatus
GGATTACCTTACATTTATCTATGTTAAATTTCATCTGCCAGGTATCAGCCCAGTCGCTAATTAAGTCAAGATCCTGTCTCACGACTCCCTCACGTTTTACTCCAAGAGCCAGAAGTCAAATCAAAAACAGGCTGGACTTGCCTCTGTAATGCAGAGGTTTAAATTACGCCTGTTGCTGCTGGTTCCGTTTCCATGTCAATAGTCCCCCTTTGAGGGATAATTATGGACGACTGTAACATGAATACGGCACTAATGACCGTCTAGTTACTGAGCTTTGCCGGGGTCTATCCTAACCCCAGTAAAAGTAATACCAAGGGCTGGACATTGCGACTGACAGATGGACGGATAGATGGCCAAACAGACAGAGAAAATCCTGCAAAATGCCTAATCCATCTTTTACGTATCATACAATATAATTCACACCATCCAGAATATACATTTTCAGATACAGTATCATGCTACTTCTGATGAAAATAAGTTCCCTCTGCTTTTGTGGTGAGGTTAAACAGAAATCTCATGACAAAAGCATCCGACCCTACAAATATTGTCCAAGTGGTGCCCTATGTGAGCATCTCCACCAGAACCATTGACGCAAGTCCCTAGGTGGCTGCCTATGTCGCCTACAGGACTGACTGGCCCTGGCTGCAAGAAGTTAATACTGGATGGATATTAAACTATCACCTGAATTTTCAGATGCTCATGTCATACTAGTCTGGAAGATAATTCAATGGATCAATGGCACAATGTGTGGCTGAACCGCTCCATCCTGGGCAAGGTGACGGCTCCCGAGACACTGGTTCCTCTCTCTAGTGTGGGTGCTGCTGCAATAAGGCATCTATCCTCTAGACCAGTGGCTCGCAAACATCTCCTCGGGCAACTCCATTCAATTCCAGCTCACCCAGCTCAGCTAATCATGGCCATGAATGTGAGCTAAAATGCTTAATTAAACTGCCAGGAATGGGGATCTTCAGGAAGAGATCTGGCATCCAGAAGGTATCCGGCTGCTCCAGGCACAGCCTGGAAGGTGAAACCATTGTCTCCACAAAAAGAGGGGGCTATCTATGGCTGAGAGGGATGATCATCCCACGGAGAGCCTGTGGAGGCCACCTTGATTGGATCTACTTCCTGAGGCCAATCTCAGCAGCAGATAAAGGAATCTATTAACTATACAAAAAAAAAAAAAACACAGGGCTTTAATTCACCATTGAAACTATTAAAAACGTCCAGAAACTATCAGTGGAGTTTAGCCAAAAAAAAAAGAGATCGTTTTAAGGGATATCAACATGATTTTTAAAATTAAAAGGCTACTTACTGAATACAGAGAGTATACTGAAATAAGAAATTATTTATGCCACAGCTTCCAAATTATCCGCAAAACATTGCTACAAATAGTCAAGTCTTGTGGGCATTGAATGGTGCGAGGACTTGTCGAATGCGGTCCAAATTAAATGAACGGCAGTGTTTTATTAAAACACCACCACCAAAACACGGACAAAGCCGCGATGATGGGGCCGTACAAGACGGGACTCCTGGTGGGAGCACGCCCAGACTCACACAAAGATGATCAACGATCCCCATTTTTATTTACAGTCTATGACTGCGTGACTGGCGCACTGGCAGCAAAGTGCGCGCTTCTACTTACTCGAAAGCGAAGAATAGGGAGCAGGTGCCGATGATGAGGAAGAGGGTCAGGTAAAAGACGCCCTTCTGCCGGGCCATCATCACACGTCCATCGCAGCAGAAAGTGTTCTTCCCCGGCAGTTTCTCCCATTTTCGGGTTACCTTCTTTGGCACCATCACTGCCGACATATTGGTGTCTGGGACGGTCGCGGAATAAAACACAAGAAAAAAAAATGTCCAAAAACTTCACAGTTGAGTAGTTTTCTTAAATTTCACAGGTATGTGTGGCCCAAGTCAGCGCGGAGTTCTCCTTCACAATCAGTGCAGACAATATCATTGCAATGAGGAGAAACAACCGACATATTCTCCAAGTATGTCAGTTTTAGAAAGATTTTGGTCTGCAATATCTGTGCGTCTTTCTTGTATCCGGGTGGTATGATTAGCTGATCATCTTTGATAAGCCAACGTTAAGGGTAAAAAAGCAATAGTTGTCCCGGTTCAGTTGTTTCATCCGTCGGTTCCGGATTCGAATAAATAATTTAAGCCCATTTTTCCCGAATAAACCAGATGTATATGTTTTCCAAACAGCATCACAATACGACTAAATGCTCTCAAATCCAGGATATAAAGAAAATCAAAACGTTAAACAAAACACCATTTCTTATATGCCATATGTTATACATCCAAATGTTTCGCCGATTCGTCCGATATTTCAGGGGAAATCCCCGATTTGACACTCGTACTACCTAAGCGAGCCGTGCGTTTTCGGGCTGCGGACTTCCCGCTTTGCCGTCGGCGCTCGTTCTCCGACCGGCCGGCGTCCTCTGCTGAGCCGGTTGTTCCTGCTTCGGCCGGCGGCCGGGCGTGGAGCTATAAGAGTCCGGAAAATTGCGTCAAAGTGAGGGGACTTGCGCTTCCCAGGAGCGACGGCAGACTGTCCGGTCTGTGGCAGCAGGAAACACGCCTTAAGCCCCAAACATCTCTGCTTAAAGAGGCGGCGCCTGCTGCACTGAGCAAGAACAATAGATATCCATAACTGGCACTGAAACAGCCTGGCTGAAGTCACATTTACAAACAAAACAATGGTAATTTTATTCCTTAGACTTTAAATCCACTGACAAATCACACTGTATTAAGAGAAAAATTAAAGGCGTACTTGACACTAGCATTTTACACACAATCGATTTAATCCTGAACTATTTTCTAAGCAGCGAGAAAATGTGGGCTGATCATTTATTCAATTCTGGTAAGTGGGGAAGTAGGCCTATCCGTGAAAACATGAAGGTGAAATGTGGGACGAGTGAATCCTGTGAAATGAATGACAAGTTATTATTGTATTATGAGCAAGAGCAGGATTCCAGGAACTGGCTTTCATATGATACTCATCATATAAGAGTCTGGGCTATGGTGCTTTACTGACCTCAGTGCTGCGCTTCTGTGAAAAACAAGATTACCCATTTGTCCTGTCTCTGAAAATTAATAATTTAACAAACAGCCATTAGGAGATAAGAGCCCAAACGTGCCCCCCCCCCTCCATATGTTGCAAAGCGTGTGTATTTATTCCTGCTCGATCTCTTCCATATCAGAGTGAGTCAGTAATCTCGGTTGGCTACTTATTCCACCAAAAATACCCCACGACATGACTTTACAGGCGCTACCAGCCCCCCTTTTGTTTCCTTTACGGAGTGCTTGCGATTAATGCTCCCCCCCTCATTTCCTAACCCACCTACCCCCCGCCCCACTATGTGAATGATCCATAATAAATAAGCAAGATTGGATAATTCATCTGCGCTGATATAACCAAGGCGTCATATGACGAAAGGAGGAAGGGAGGGAAGAAAAACAAGTTATCTGCAGAAAGATTCCCTGTTAGGATATCGGTCCAGTCGAAGAGGCTGTAAACGCATTTGTTCCCGGGCGTGGTTCTTCCTTATCTGCCGCCGTTTGTTTTATTTAAATCCACGCTGGAGGGGCATCGGTAATAAACGACGTGTGCGAGCTTGCCAACCTGACTTTTAAAGCCGAAGGTCTGCTGCTCCCCCCAGAATTTCTGTTTAATTGCAAGTTAGATGTTACAGAGATTAAATCAAGGATTTATATGTTTACAGGCGCGGACTGGGCATCGGGAAGAACAGCTGCTTTTCTCCCCTGGGCCGGTCTTATGAGGGCCGGGCCTTTCTTTCACAGCCAGCTTGTATATATAGACAACTGGTTGTTTGCGACTGGAAAAATATTCCAGGGACCAGGGGTGGCAAATATACCAAGCCCCACCTGCTCATCCCTCGGCAGTATTGGGCATTTCAGTTCCAGAAGCTACAAATCCAGACCAAGGTTTTGTTTCTACCAGCCAGTTGAGCATAAAAAGTCTCGGTCAAAGAGTATTCAGCTGATTGGTAGAAACAAAATCTTGGTCTGGATTTGTAGCTTCCGGAACTGAAATGCCCAATACTGCCCCTGCATGTTTGTTGCACATTCAAACCTCTGCATAGTGTGTGGTAGGGGAGGAGCCAGCTTACAAAGCCACTTATAAAACCAGTCCATAATGTGCCTCTATTATGGGATTACCGAAACAGTACATATTTGTTGACATCCATCCAGGGACACTTTAATGTATGCACTTAATCGAGCTAAAGGTGTCTAGAGTTTACAGGTCATGGTGTGACAAACGGAAAAGATCCAATCGGTGGCAGTTCTAATGGTTAAAACATCTGGTTAATGAGAGCAACCAAAGAAGAATGGTCAGACTTAAGGCCAACCTTATGAAAACCTCGCAGCTCAATCTTGAATCCATACCTCAAAAAAATTCAAGCTGTTCTGCTGACAAAGCATGCAGGTCCTATAGCCGCTACAGGCGTGTATAACCAATAATGTGGATGGAACTGAAGTATGACGCATTTTTTTAATCTTCAAAACTACGTTAAAATACGTTATATATGTCCTACTTCTCCCTTAAACAGACTTTTCCATCCATCTTAGATACATTTATCCTGCACAGTGTCATTATGCTTTTCACAACTGATTTGTGTAAGAGTTTCATAATGATTATGTTTAGGAGTGCAGCAAACCTAATTTGTCATTATATAATACGCAAGAAATGTTTTGTTACATAAAACAGGTATAAATTGGTCCCCTAATTACCACCCTGTGATCCAGCTGTATTAACCTTAACAGCAGCCACCATTTCAAGTACATATTTCAACCTGCCATTCTGCCATAATGGTAAACTGCCTTTGTTGTTATATTTTGTTACATTTTGCTTATTTACAACTGTATTACAACAATGTGAAACAAAATTAATGTACAGTACTCAAATTCACACGTCCTTTGTTGCAGCATAATGAAATGTTTTTGTTTTTTTTAAAGCCAGCAATGTCCATCCATCCAAATTTAAACAGTGACTGAAATAACGATATAGCAATTTGGTTCATGTACTACATATAAAATGTCATTACAGTAATTATTTTGTACTTCAGTCCTGGATCTGCGTGCCAATTGCACCAGATGGAGAGATACTGCTGGTAATTTTCGATGCATTTAAAGTAGACAGAAATTTTAGCTTCAAACATTTCCTATCAGTATGCAGATAATTCAAATAGTGGATAAAGTTTCACGTTTCATATGTTACATTTGAAATATTTCCGGGAGAAATTTTACCTACACTGTCAGTATATCGTGTCAAAATCTGGACAATAGGGGGCTAACCCTACCAGAGCTGGGTACTTCTGATAAAAACAGAGGCGATACAGAGAGCACTGGTACAAAACCACTGGACCAGCACCAGTTTTCCATTCCATCCAGTTACCTGATGATTTTTGGTTTTGTCCTTTATGAGAGGGGTGCTTGCAGGAGCAGTAAGATCTTACTCTTCCTGCAACATGAATTTCTCTTTTCCCACATTAGTGTTCTCTGCTGCATATAGCCTAAGGACAGCTTGGTGCTGGAAGTGACTTATCCTCTGACATAAAAAACAGAGGGCTCACATTGCATTTTCATCTCCCTCAGTTCAGGAATCTGTTGTGGAACCTCAGGGAAGAAACGAATCACAGGTGAAGGCACACCTTTCCCACGTTGAGAAATGAAATCTTCACCCTGCACAGTTTGGATTTCAGAAAATGTTCCTCGAATGGCAATATTTGAACAAGAAAACACAAATACTTCTGTGGTCAAAGGGGGTATACACTTCATAATGGTGGGTTTGACCAAAGGTGGAAAAATCTCTCACAGGCACGTGTGCCTTTGGAAAATACCACTGTTAGTGTTGGAGTCCCAATAAACTCAGCTGCTCTACTGCTAAATTCAGGCCAACTAAAGCCAGAATATCGCAACAGGAGACACGTTTTCTCATTTGGAGACATTTTACTCCACACTGGTCTAAATGGGGTTTCTGATATTAGCACAGGAATCACCCCGAGCATGTATTTAATGAAGTATTCATACAGGTCTACAGTAGTTCTGCTGTGCAGGCTTAACCCAGCCAGTGCTGACAAGGCTGAAAAGATAGTGGTACCATTCAAACTTTGTCTGGTCTGCGATGTTTGGATACAGCTTTCCCTCTAATTTAGGTGACCCAATGATTGATTCTTGTCGGTCTTAGGAAGCAAGCATTTCTTCTCTCTAATCCTGATTCTCCACTACAGTCATCCGTCGTTCACTGTGTGTGTGACCGTCTTGCGATGGGTTAGTATGTCACGTGCGCGCTACAAGGTTTGGTTGCTTTTGGTCAGGCGGTTCACGCTCCTGGTCGCCAGGTGGCAGTATGCCCCACCAATAAAAGACAGGCTCAACTATTAACTGCGTAGAAGAAGAAGTTAGCAACATAGCTAAACACACGAAATATAAATAACTTCCAGTATTCTCATCAAATCAAATCTTCTGAAACAGAAGATAACGGGCAGCTATTTAAAAAGCAGCAGCTCTTACTAATTAAAGCATAAAGTAGCCGGGCAGCGGTGTGGTTTAGTACATGCCGCAGTGGTTGGAGTTATAAATGGAGAAAGAATCGTATTTTTAAAGCTCGTGTCAGTAACGTTAAGCTGAAGTCTCTTTACCTTTTTAAATCGGGTATGCCGGGTGAAACTTGTTTTTAAAGCCTCTATCAGTGACCCGATGTCTCTTTACCATTTCACACGCAATATGGAGGGCGTCCCAGCCATCAGTGTGCCGCTCCGTTTTGCTCAAAAGTACCGGTGAGAATTTATAACTTTACTAATAATATACAGTAACCGCAGCTTTTATATACTCGAGATATACCATATGTAGCAGATCTACCTTTACATTCGGGTAATATACCATAAGCTGCGCCTTCGCACACACATAGTTCTTATGTCTTTTTTTCCATTGGGTTTTCTCCTCCCACCACAGGTTGCACTTGGAGGCGCACGGCGTTTTGAACCCGAAGCTCCGCATGCTGAAGCGCTCCGACGGCACCGTGGCGCTGCCCGTGCGGCCAGACTGCCTCCCCGGGCTGGATCTGACCGCCCTTCGCCTCTCCGTTGGCACCGAAACGACCTGCGCCCTAACGTACATGCAGGTGCGCCCAATGGGCAGTGTACCGTAACGGCGGGTTGTAATCCCGTTAATCATTAGTGGAAAAGCTCGGTCGTTCTTAACGGCGAATAGATCCTCGGCATTTTTGTGAGGTAGGACAAGATATAAAATGTACAGTTTTTCTTCAATGTAAAAGAGTTATTGCTCCCCCTGAATACAGAATATTCTGTATATCCTTAAAACTATTTATATGTGTATAGAGGGACGTGTACCCCAACCTCTCCCTTTCTCCAAAACATTCTTAGGAGGATTTTTCTGTTATTTTTGTTACATGATGCAAGTGATACATTGGACGACTCATCAATACTGAACTAAACAAAACCATACTCCTAACAAATGTAATATATCGAAAATTGATGCTGGCCAGAGGTGGGAATAACTCATGGCCACCTATCTGTGGATGCTAACCAGTTTGAGTAACAAAAATGCACAAAGCTTAGTTTTACATAAGGTGTAACAAGGACATCTCGTAAGGCCTGGTGATGTTCTTCTTCAAGAAGTGTCACTCTGTAGGACATCACACACTCCCTCACCACCAGTGAGAGCTGACAGACAAGCTCGACAGTATCACCAGCCAACAGTGGCTGTAGGGTCTGATGTGGATCTTGCAATTCTGGAGTGTGGCATGTGGCAGACTGCTGAGCAGGACTGACATCCCGACAGTCACTGGCGCACTTGAACTAGGCAGGCAGTGCTTGACTCCATGGGGCAAACAGTTCATGGGAGGGCGTGTCTTCAGGGGGAGACTTGTGGTCACTTGTGTGTCGAGAACAGACACCATTTGTCTGGTTTTCGGCATGAACTTGTGGTCATGTTTTGGGAACACTTTGCACTCACTGATGTAATGGGCAGAGCTGTAGCGGCCTTTCCAAAGGGGGTGAGACTTCTCACGTAGCCGAGGTTACATAACATGCATAACTTTAGCCAGTCATGGACTGTTATGTCGGTGTTATTTTGCATCTCTTGGGGTGGGTTCGATGACTTTTTGCTGCCAGCACACCAGAAGTTGGAATAACTCATGGTTACTCTTCTATAGATGCTAACCACATGCTAACCTTAAAAACACATTGAGCTGCCGGTTGAGAGAATACAGACAACTATAAGAAGACTGGACATTCTGCATGCACATACATATCTGTGAACCTGTACCATAAACAGCCTAATAGGTTGGGTGAAACAAAATTAGCTTTCTATGGCGTCTGCATAATTTCAAACAGGCTCCTGAACCGACCAAGAAGGAAAGCGTGAAGAGCACTAGCATGACCCTCCTGGACGGTGTGCAACAGCTGCTGGTCTCACAGGGGGAGACGTGGAGCGAGGACCTGAGGGGAGATGTTCCTCGGAGCTGGCAGCGCCACGGAGATCTGGCTCTGCTGGGGGGTGGCTGCTTCTCTCAGGAGGTTTGGAGCAGACTGGGTGAGAGTCCATGACAGTATCTCATCCCCCCAGAACACAAATGACAAGCCAGCTGGCCCTGTCTGCTTTATAATCTGCCTTTAACAGTAGAGGGCAATTTTTGCAATAATTAATAAATTAATAAGACACTGTAGTGCTTAGCAGGACCACTCTCCAAGTTATCTTGCTGGTGTCAGCTGTTTTCTCACTTCTTGATCGTTGCTCTGTGTGATACATTATTAAGGGGGGAGCAAGATGGGGCGAAAAGAAGTTAATAAAGTATCTCATTCTGTTCTACTCCACTCTGTTGTATTCACCTAACATACCAATTAGTTGTTCTTTTAATAAGCCACTCAGATTTAATCAGATCTCATGTTTGTTCACTTTTTAGGACCTTGAGACGTTTTGAGGAATGTGTTTGACTAACTACCTGATGTATCTGTCTGTCTTTGGCTCCTGCATTTAGGACCAGCCTTGTGGCTCACTGTGGCACATGCGCTGGGTGTGAATCGCCTGGCCCGGGCGGGGAGGGTCAGCAGCGACGGACACAGGACCCCAGCGGTGACTATGTTACTGGGGGAAGACAGCTGGGTGACCCATGTGGACAACAAGATCAGGTTCAAGCAAAACCCTCACAACATTCTTACCAGAATGAGATTCACAGATACGTCACAGTAGTCTTGCAAGCTAAACTAGTATGTGTTGCAGGTACCAATTTGATGTGACCAAGTGTATGTTCTCAGCTGGAAACGTCACTGAGAAACTGAGGATTGCCTCATTTGACTGCAGAGGGGAGACGGTCGTGGATTTGTATGCAGGTAAAGCATTTTATTTTGTATGGATTCCTTGAGTGTGTATAGCAGAGCTCCTTAGAACTTCAGCGTAAGGGAAGGACTTTGACACAGCCAAACTGCTTCCTGTTCATCTTTTGATGTAGGTATTGGATACTTCACCCTACCCTACTTGGTACATTCTGGGGCGGCCCACGTTCATGCCTGTGAGTGGAATCCACATGCCGTGGAAGCCCTGCGCAGGAACCTGGAGCTGAATGGAGTCTCAGACCGTTGCACCATCCATCAGGGTGACAATAGTCAGGTGGGGAGCTGGATCATGCTGTCAGCCTGTTAGTGTTTGTGGGGTGAAGATGAAATCCTCACTCCTTAACAGTGACATGGCTGCTAGGACCCAAATTCAGGAACTTAGTTCCTAGGCTGTAACAATCAGGAGCTTTTAGTAGTTCCCGGGTGCTTCCGTGTGCCACTTTCTTAACACATAACAAGAACTGTGACCTTCATGCTAAATAAGCCTGTGAGACACAAAGAGCTCGTAGGATAAAATTCAGAAGTAATTTCACACAAAACTACACTGCCACCCCAAAACAAAGGAAGTAAACAAGTCGTTTCGTTAATTATTTGTTAGTTATTGAGCAGATCGATCACAACAAAAACAGGACACTGGCTTTTAATTATTTTTTATTTATGGGTTATTCTGGCTCAACTCAACAAATAATTGATGATATCCCTGCTTGACCATCTCAGAATTGAATGATTTTGTGGCATTTTGTTTGCCTCTGGGCCAATATGAAAAATCCATGATTTCTCTGGCTTAGCTCATATAGTTTAGGACTTGCACTGACTTGAAATTGAAAGATTTTTTCCCTCCGTTCGCAAAAATTCTTGGTCTGTCATTTTCAGATGTCTGTATCTTTGCGACAGTAACACCTAGGCACCTGAAAAAAAAAATGTGGACATAGAAAATACCATTATGTTTTTTATTTTATTATTTTAGGGTTTAGGGTTTTTATTGAGCTTCAAATTATCAATAAAATCCTTAAAGCAGAAAATGCCGTTCTGTTTTTTTTTTTATGTAATATAAAGGGAACTTTAACTTTCAAATGACACAATGAATGTGACTATATTTTTACTACCCCTTGAGATTCTGGGCCTTATGACAGATAAAAGATAAGTTGAGTACATGCTACAAGTTAGATAAATACATATTTGGAATTAGGCCAAAGCCTTGTATATCTGCAATTTTTTTCAGGTACCTAGGTATTACCATTGCAAAGATACAGGCATCTGAATATGGCCGACCAAACATTTTTGCAAATGAAGGGAAAATCTCATTGACTTTCAAGCCAGTGTAACTCCTATATCAGCTAGGCCAGAGAAATCTGTCAAATCAAACAAAATGCCACAAAGTGATTCAATTTTGAGACAGTAGAGTGTGGACCATTTATTGAATTGAGCCTGAATGACCCACATACAAACTGTGACATGTTTGTTCTATTGGCAAGATTTAATAATGACTTATAAACAATCTTTCATTTTCTGCTGATTAAAAAAAAAAGATGCAACTTTATTCTACTAATAAGCGCTGGCAAGTTTCACCGCAAAAACCGGTTATATTAGACGAAAGTATATTGATTATCGATTTAATTTTTCAATGCAAATATATGGAGATGCAAGCAAAAAAGGTTTTCATTAATGCATTACATGTACTTGAAGTACAAAAATAATTTCATCTTCTCGCCTTTTGCTCTGCTACTTTTATCTCTCTTCCCTGCACTTCACGCATCTCCCAAGTTAGCGCCAATGTGGATGGTCAACCATTTGGCAAGTTATTGCTGTGAGCATCTCCCCGGTAGTTTGGTGTCGAACGAAAAGTACAAAGTGTCTGGAGTAGGTACCAAAAAAAAGGTTCCAGAACTGCCTCTGGTTCCTGAAAAAAGTTCCTGTGGTAGGCCTATGGTTACCTGTAAGCACTCCTGGGCCAAGGCTGCACCGACTGGAGTGGTCTCACCACCTCCCAGGATTTTCATAGGATTCATTCCTCACATTCTTTAAACTTTAATGATGGATGGATGGATACTTTCATAGCAGCTGTTCCATGTGTCTCCCAAAAATAAAGTCCTTCCAGGTCCCTGGATTAGGAAGGCTTCTGTTTTAGGATGTCAGCCTATTACCAGAAGGTGTTTAGATCAGTTCCCAGGAGAAGCCCTTTGTCAGTGGCAAGCCAGGTGATGTTAACTGTGTAAAAGCCGATTCATACTTCACTTTTCTACATGCCATTGGTGTCCGTGCACAGGGTGAGTAACGTAAACATCATCATCAGGGTGTCTGGGGGACTGTGTATCTGTAACCCCAGATTTTGGGTCTACACTGGTGTGCATGGGCTGCTTTTCCACTGCACCAGGTACTGTATGTTTAGTACTTCAAGTTGGTTTTCCACCGGCGTAAAAAACTGGTACCGCTGCTGAATGACATCATAACACGAGGGGGGGAATTCGTGCTTAATTTGGAAAACGCTAATTTAATTTTGACACTAGGCAACACTATGCTATAGTATATTATATGACAGGGCAATGTGTGATATTAATGTCAACACTGCATGTTATGCACATGCAGTTCTTACATCACAAGGACCACAGTAGCTGGGTTGAGATCAGGTTTCTTTCTACCCTCACACTGTTTTCCACTCACTTTTTCTCCAAATTTGGAGTTTTCCGCTACTGTTTGAGTAGCCAATGACAGTGCGAGTTCTTCCTGCTTTCCTGGACAGGTATGTCAAAGTAACGTTAAATAATATATTACACTGTGAGGACAGCTTCCATTCACACGCATGTATATTTGTGGGGAGCTGCCACCGCAGTAACGGGGGATTCTACACTTCCGGTTCATCGCTGGATTACTTTGTATCACTGCTGCACGCATGCACTGACTGTGACCGGCTGCGTCCATGGACGGATGTAGCATTTTTATGCGAGTCTGTCCATGGACCGTAACAGTATGTGGAAAAGTGAAGTATGAACTAGGCTTAGGTCTGAGGTGTGGACATCGCCAAGTGGGGCAGAGTCGGTATGGAGCACATTGCAGAAATCTGGAGAAAGTGACCGGTGCCACCTTGTTGTCCCCCCAGCTCGACCTGCGTGACGTGGCAGACCGGGTCAACCTTGGCCTGATCCCCAGCTCCGAGCAGGGCTGGCCTGTAGCCTGTCAGCTCCTGAAGCGAGCCACGGGAGGTATCCTGCACATCCATCAGAATGTGACCTCACCTCTGAGCCATGGGGGGGTGGAGCCAGCAGTCGGGGAGAAAGCAGCACGGCAGACACATGGCTGTGCAGAGAGGGTGGCGTGGAGACAGTGGGCTGAAGATACAGCCCTCAGCATCGCCGCCCTGCTGGAGGAGGACTGTGGGACACCCTGGAGGACGACTATTCAGCACATAGAAGATGTCAAATCATACGCACCTCACATCCATCACATAGTACTGGACCTGGAGTGTAGACCATGCTGACAATTTAAGACTTTATTGGTACAATTTAGACCAAAGCTGCACAGACAGTCTTCTCAAGAGTCTTCAAGAGACTAGTAATTTCATATTTTGACTCTGTGGAAGGAGTCAGTAATAAAACAGGAATACTGTATGACCCTAATAGTTCCTATTTTGTATATAATTAACACAATTGCTAATTTCCATTGTCAGATGTAATTTATGTACAGGTGTAAAATATAATACCTGTTCCCTCAAAAAGTTTAACAAATATATTTATCAAAATTCGTGATTTTTAAATGAGCGTCCATGGATACTAAGTTTCAAAGGTTGATTATTCACATGCTTCACTTTAATTGGTAGTGTTTAGAAAACCGTTGGTATTTTATTAAACGTTACCGTTGTTCATTTCTCAGAGAGGCACACGATGAAGCGGAGGACCGATGATATTGAGTGGTTACAGAGTCGGACCGGATCAGGGAGTTGTGGGCACATCTTCGGATATCCCGCCCTTCCCGATTAAGTTAGTCCCTGCGAGGCTGACGCCGCGAACTTACGGTTTATCATCGCCCCGATTCCGCTGTGTGGTTCTCGCCGTTCGCGTTTGTGTGCTGCACCTCCGACATCTTGCTGCGTTCCTTCAACATTTCTTATTTTACCTTGTCTCAAGGGGAGAAGTTTAGTAAACGGCGCCTTCAGACTCGGGGCGAAATAAGCGCATGTCATCGTTAATACTGTTAATAATTTACTTTGTAACAAGGGTAAGTGCGACTGGGCGAATGGTATGGGGGGGAGCCGCTTGATCGGTAAATAAAAACTGCGGGGTTTTGGGCATAACTAGAAATAAAGTGAGGAAGTGTGTGCTGCACCTGTTTGCAAAAGCGGAGGTGGTAGGGAGGCTCTAGGGCTCCGCTCTGTTCCGCGGCTACAATAAAGGGAAAAAGTTTGCTGGTCTTCCGCGATAAGTGGCAGCTTTCCAGGTCTTCGGAGTGAACAGTGCGAGCGGGCAGGAAGAGGGGAGAAGGAGCGCAACTCCGCCGTGCGATCCGCGTAAGTCAGACCAAATCCCCGATTCTAGCGCTACTCCATGCAGCGCTACATTACAACGTGCATTTTTACACACTAATACGTGCTGTTCTGGTTAGTATTGCAGCCGAATTTATTCCGACATCAACATTATAGGTTGATTCGGATGTCACGTTTCCTAGGTACGTGTTTTATTTTCCTGACCAGTTACTTATTCTGTATGAATCGTGGGTGGTGGATCTCAATTATGCAAACGTTTTATTTGATTTCATTTCATTTTCCCGTGTGAAAATGATTAAGGATTGTGATGTTTCTCTTAAGAGGTGGTCATTGTGCTGAGCAGATAATTACTTTGGACAGAATGTGCTGTTTATCTGGGAGGGGACCGTTTTTGTAAGAGTTCCTTTCCTGGATAACTCATTATAGTGTCCATTTTTTTTTCCATTTAATCGTTTTGAAATCTAAGGAAATCGAAAGGAAACCACAGGGAAAGCATTTACAGCGCGATTTCCATGAATACCCCCACCGCCCGTCTGATTTTATATTTTGTGGTGTTTTTTATGTTATTTTTAGAGATGTCGCACGAAATATCCGTTTTCCAGTCTAATCGCTCAGAGAAGATGTTGTCGGCGACACCCCTGTTTTATCTGACTTGACATTACAAAGTTCTTCTTGTTGGTTTCCATCTTTCCGTTACTCTGTACCCTCATCGGCAGTCCATCTTTCTTGCAGGGAGTTTACAGTAGAATGTGATCGGTGTACGTACTCTCACAGCTACAGAGATTAGCTCACACACCGGTTACTTGTCACTTTAACTTTCCTCTGACATAAAACAAAACCGTAGTCCGTCCATTCACTTGTCCCATCACAGTCCAGATCAGATGGGGAGAGGAGGTCACAAAAGTCTGGTACCCTGTCTCTTTCAATGTCACGGCTGGCCTTTGGCTTCTGTAGCAGTTGGCTGGCATGAGAGATGTTGCGCTGTATCGCCTTTCCATTTAGAGCAGTGATGACCGACTGCTATGGCTGCACGTATATGATAGAAATCATGATCACGATTATTTTGGTCAATATTGAGATCACAACATTGCTCATTGACTTTGGAAATATCGTGTATTAATTGAACTTAAAAAAAAATGTCTTTTTAACAGTAGATTTCCATGTAAAAACTGGAGCATCATTGTGAAACAAAATGTGGCACGATAATAGTTTTATCTCAATTATTTTGTTTTTATAATCATTGGAAGTCGAAACTGTAATTGAAATTCGATTTACCGCCCAGCCCTACTAACTGGCAGACTCCAGTCTGGTGTAAGACACAATTGAATCCGGGCCACGCAATTATTTTCTATTCTACCCCAGTTGGCAGATCTTATCATTGGGGACCCCCTGCCCACTGGTTGGCAAATTTTATCATTGGGGGGATTCCACTCGGTCGTCATTTTTTTTCCAACGCAGTGGCCCCTGGCTTTGTGTTGCAGATGGAATTTCACCCTCAAGAAAAAAAATAATTGGGGGCCCCTGATATAGAGGATAGGGTTAAAAATGTGGCTGCAGTCAAAATAGTCATAGCCAGAGCCCAGAAGCAGTGGACGCTTTGGGCCCTAGACAGTAGCCTGGTATTAAAACACAGTATTACAGTAGTTTGTGTATGCAAGTGGAATAAAAGTAGAATGTGACTCCTCCCGGTCTGCTTTTGGCCAGCATAAGTCACTTGGTTATAGAAGTATAAAGCCTAGAAAATTTGTACCATCTAATTGAGGATTCTGGGTAATTTGGTGTCTCTTGTCAATAAGTATGAATAATGACAGCCATGTCTCGCTGTGCTTCCAGTGAAATGCTTTGTATATGATAATTAATAGTGATCAATAAGATGGCATAACTGAGGGTACGTTTTGTGTTATTCTTTTATAAGTAGGACTTGTTATCCACCTCCATTAGAAAGCAGATTAAGGACACACTGGGGATCCTCTTACTGCCTAATATTGCAGCCCTGTGGACACTTGTATCGATAATGCCTTCTGGCCTTGCCAGGAATTTCGTAAAATCAGCCTGGATGCATGTGGAAGCCTTCGTGCACCATGACTGAAAAATGGCCATATGTATGTGTGTGTTTTTTTTTTTTTTTTTTTTTTTAAATAAGCAAATGCTTGTGGTGTCCTTGGATGGTAGTCGTGTAAGCGGGTACAGCTAAGTGCATCTCCTAACGGACTAAGCCGTGAATATGTAGACGGAGAGCAGCCTCCGGGCAGCTGTGGCACGGCATGGTGCGTGATTGTGTGTATTTCTGAGGGGGGTGAGGAGGCAGTGCGATGCCTCGGGGGGCTTTCCTTCATTCTCAGGGCAGCCTGTGTAGACCAAAGGCTGGGATCTGGCAGAGGGATCTCGCAGGATTTAGGAGGACATGTCAGATGTTGATGAATGGTCTAACCACAGCCCTGGTCCACCCAGACCTTTATGTGCCTTAGAGGGTGGGAACTTCAGGCCGAACTGAGCTGCCCTTCATTTCATCTCCTACCCGTCTGATTCCAAAGACTGACCGTTCTGACCCAGTGGGGTCTTTGCTTTTTCTTAACCCTTGCTCAGGATCTACGTGGTAGCTAAGCTAGGCACCCGGATCAGCGCGCTTCAGTCATGTTTCCCCACCTGACGACATCTTCAGTCCGCCCGCCTCACTCGCCAGTGTGTCAGTAGGACATACCCACACATCCACACACCTTGGCCTGTTCCTCAAAGCCTGAAGTTTATCCCAGGGTGATCAGGGCACACTGGACTGGATACGGAATTAAATTGATCCTCTCCCAGTTTCATGGTGGGAATCCAGCACGATATCAGCAGTGGCGGTTTGCTGAGCCGTCACAGTGCATGCCTATGACCCCATTGAGTGTGTTTGCTCTCGCCGTCGACTCCCTGCAGACCCGCCCTTCCTGCTCCAGTGAAACTCAAACGCCACTGAGGCTTTCTGTCACTTAGAAAAGTTAGAGCTCAGCCTGATACAGCAATTTTCCATTATAGCCCAAAAACCTCCCCATGGTCCTGGCGACAACACCACCTGATTCAGCCGTGAAGGGGACTGGGAATGCTGGGTGTAGTGGTGAAAATGGGTATTTTTATCCTTTCCTTTCCATGTCCCATTAAAACATCTCCCCGTCTATCCACTTCATTGGATGTTGGATGCAACTGGGTGCAACCTGTTGTAATTAAAATAAAAATACGTAATTGTGGTTCCTCTTATTGAATTTACTTACAAAATTTAATCAACACAAAACTGCAAAACTAAACTTAGTCCACCCAAAGTTTCACAGGTTCGACAGGTCCAGTTTGGGTGTGCAAATACGAACACGTTCATGGTCACAGTCACAAACACGGTCAATGACACTTGCACTGTCTGTTCCTCCTGGTCTATGTCACCACTCAGTCTTAAATAAATTTTGTTACTGATTCTCCTGTACAGGGACATACTGATGCAATAATGAATGCACACTAAATTATAAATAACAAATGCATGCTAAATTTCATTATAAACCCAAGTTAAATGTAGAACAGAATAAATAAACTTCATAACCTGTTCAGGCATTCTTATTATAGGCCAACATCAATCAAAGGCTACTATGCTGGGAATGTCACCCATGTTCCCTTTCGGGATGCATATACAGGACCTCATCATGTTTGATTTATATTTATACACCTGACAGGCTGTGGCTGGACACTTTGGACCCCAGAACTTTCCATTTCCCGTTTGGCATGCTGCCAGTCTAGAGGAGCCCTACAGCTAGAGTCTGGTACTGGAGTCACTGCAGCAAATCTCTCTGCTGTATAAACATGCACAACAGTTTACCGTCATCGTTTTCTTTCGAGTCTGACTAGAAAAATATTTTTTAAATTTTCCAGTTAATATTTCATGTCATTTGTGCTGCTGACGTGAGTTCAGGAGCAGGTTATCGGCTGGTGAACAGGACTCCGCTCTTTTGGCCAGGAGCCAGGATGCTGCAGCAGCTGGAGGTCAGCGTAGCGTTCTTGACGGACTCGGAGCGCGAGCTGATCCTGGAGGTGCTCCAGCGGGATGAGGAGCTGAGGAAAGCTGAGGAGCAGCGTGTGAGGTGACCCTGCCTCCCCCCGCTCACCCAACCCAATATTTTCCTACCCTAACTGGCCCATCTTCTCCAGCCCGACGTCTAATGCTACTGTGACTCTTACTTGTCGCCCCACCCCCGCAGACGGCTGAAGGCGGAGCTCCTGGACATCCGCCGGAGAGGTGCCAAGCGCAGCAGTGGCAGCTACAGCGAGCACAGTTGTGGTCGTTGCCAGGCAGCTCTAGGGCGTCTGTCTGTCAGTGCCAGCCAATGCTCAGGCTGCAACCATCGCGTGTGCCGCGCCTGCCGCTCGGGCCAGCCCAACGGGTCATGCGTGTGCAGCGTGTGTGCCAAGGAGGCGTGAGTGCACCTCCTGCGGGGCCTCGTGTTTTGACAGGGAAGTTTTCCTCTTTGTTTACTATCTCGGTATGCTCGTTTTTGCAGAGACCTTAAGAAGACCACTGGAGACTGGTTCTATGACCAGAGGGTGAACCGCTTCCTGGACTCCCCTGGGCATGACATGGTCAGAGTCTCCCTCAGGAAGCGGCCCCAGGGTGAGAACAGGAAGCTGCCCCCAGCCACTTCCTGCAGGAGGAGAATTAGCCTGATAAGCTCCGAAAGGATGCACGTTTTGCAGCGATAATAGACTCTTCCTGCCAGGCGTGATGCCTATCGGCTGGTAAGCCATTAGTTTGCCGCTACCTGCTAACGGCTAGCCCACTGTGTTTCAGTGAAGAAACGCGACACCGTAGGGGCAATGCTCCTGCAAAACGCAGAGATGAATCCCGCCGGCAGGCCCTCGCCAATTCCTCGGCCCAGGCTGAAGGACCAGCGGGCCCTCGACACGAGGTGAGGGCCGCCCGGCATTTGGCCAGCATGGTCCCAGACTCCCAGTGTAACAGCCTGCATTGGCTAAAATTAGGAACAGCGCTATGGTTGGCTAACCAGCAGAGATTCGGCGAACTACCGTCCTGGCAGCACATGTGGCAAAAGTAAATAGGACTTTACACCAAGTGGGCAAATGTTTACAAAACCTAAAAATTGCCAGACCAGTGTGTGTCCGGTTTAATTGGCTGTTCAGAAGGGGGGGACTCGTGGTGCATTCAGATGTAAGTGTGTACAGGAGGGGGGCAGTGAGTGGCTCAGCGGGTTTAGCCCCTCTGTGCCCATGATCAGAAAGTCACCAGTTCAAGCCCCGGCCTCTGCAGAAGAGTCGCATGTCCATGGGCCCTTGAGCAAGGCCCTTAACCCTCAGCCCACAGGACCCACCACACATAAGCTGACCCTGCACTGTGACCCCAAAGCTATGGTTATGTGAGGCAAAGAGAAGAATTCCAGTGTATCTGTACTCATACTTGTGCAAATGGCAAATAAAGGATTTATCAGAAACTGTAGATGCTTCCTTTCTGGAGTCCATGGGTGTGTACAACAATCTGCTAGGCATGTTTAAGCAGAATCATATTCAGTTTGCTGGGTGGGAAAATGTGAGAGTAGGAGGTTGGACAAACTTTTAAGGAAAATAAGCTTTGTCACAGAACTGAGTTCAGACTCCTTTGAAGAAGTGGAGATGAATGGTGTCCAGACTGTCCTCCTTTCTGACCAGTGAAGCACCTGGCTCAGCGTCACTAACCCAGCTCCATGACCCCTCACTCTATCGTTGCACCTGCAGTAAATGACACACCGTCCATGTGCTGTGAAGGGAATGGCCGCATTTTATTTTAGAAGATAGAAACCCATTGGGTTTGGGCTCACAGACTCCTCTCTGCAGCTCTCTGTTGGATGGATCGCAACCCCCTGATGGACCAGCACCAGATCAACAGCAGCGCAGCGACACTGAGTCAGTGGAGAAGGCCAGCCTGAGCAGCAGCCGAACCGGGACTGAGTCCTCCCATGGGACTCCGGTCATGTCCAGGTGAGGCTGAAGTGGGACGTGGCAGCGAGTCAGGAATACCATGTCGGCGCCGAGAATGAGGATACTCTGGCTTCAGTTTCCCATGGCCCCCTGTCGCCGCCCTACAGGAATGAGGCTGCGCCTGTGGATGGAGGGTCAATGGGGCGCTCCATTCCTGCTGGGTCTAGCAAGTCTGTCTTGGATGCCCCCATCAAGCCGGGCGACTCCTACAGTAGCACTTTGGACCTGGACCCGGTGAGACGACCATGCCTGTGTGCAGGCCATACCAGCCAAAGCTCACTGTTCACACCCCTCCCAACCATAACCTGCTTTTTTCAGTCAGTAACACCCTGCCCAGTATCAGCAGTGTCTGAAGAAGATAAGCTCTTCAAGAGGAGTACCAAACGAGTCCAGAAACCTGGGGGTAAGAAACTGGAGCCTGCAGTGAGGGAGACCTCGACCGCTTGGCATGTGTGGGGAGAGGAAGTGACACGCTAAGCTGTCATCTGTACTTCCTTCCTTTTTCGGGTTCCTCCCAGAGAGTAACTGGCCCACCTCAGTGCTGGACCTGCGTGAGGGGGGGTCAGAGATAAATGAGGGCTCCATGAGAGATCGGAGTAAGTCTGTGCCAGGGCTCAACATGCAGGTGAGTGCTGGGGGTGGGGGGGGGGTCCTTATTTTCATTTTGCTTTAGACAAACTTGAGGGTACGTCTTGGCCCCTTGTGACATCTCCGTTTCAGGAGGAAGAGGAGGATGAAGACATTGACAGTCTGGTTGAGATCCACAGGAAGAATGCAGGCAGAAGCATGTACAGCCTTCGGAGCAAGGTGTGTCCACCCACCCAGCATCTGTGTGAAATGAAAATGTTAAGAAAGCCTGCCCTTTATTGGTCGCTGAGGGTCATGTGAGCATCCCAGGGCCTGTGGATTGGCTGTGATTTTTCCCACAGAGCACGATGGGCAGTCTGATGAGCGTGTACAGCGAGGCAGGGGACTACGACACGGTAGACGTCAGTGGGGACATCATGTTCTCCCTCCATTACGACGACCGCTCACAGACCCTGTCCATCCTCATTAAGGAGTGCCGCAGTCTGGCTTATGGAAACGCTGCCAAACGTCGCTGTAACCCGTGAGTGTGACCAGAAGCCATTTCAGATGCTGTTCAGATTAATTCAATAATCGAACAAGGTGCATTTTATGTAAATATGAAATATACTTAATTATACAACTAAATGAAGTATATATATCATAATGTATGTAATCATATAGTATATTGTTTTAGACACACTGTTCTTCAGAAATGCTGTCTCTTTGGCATAAACTTTACAGTACCTAACTGGTGCCTTTCAGTTGTCCATCAAGTATGATGGTCCCCTCCATGGTATAAACCTGTCTTGTGCCCTGTGCTGCCTGGATAGGCTCCAGGCCCCCTGCAGCCCTGGCCTTAAATCCAACAAGTTATCCAGCTAAGCAGGAAATCCAGCTGTGTGATAAGTGATTCGAAGATCCATCCATCCATTTTCTGTAACTGCTTACCATGTTCAGGGTCATAGGGGGTCTGGAGCCTGTCCCAGAGGCTATGGGGTGCAGGGCAGGGAACAATCCAGGATGGGGTGCCAACCCATCACACACACCATGCGTGGTTAGATGATGATATGATTATATATAATTAAATTATAATAGGTAAATCAGTATTGAGAATTTGGCTGAGATCTCTCCTTCAGTTTGGTTTTGTCCACCGTACAGACACCATGCTGTTCCATAGGTATGTAAAATGCTACCTGCTCCCAGACAAGTCCCGGCAGAGCAAGAAGAAGACCACCATCAAGAGCAACACGGTCAACCCTATCTACAATGAGACCCTGAAGGTACCGGCCAAAGCCATAGTTCGCTCTCCGCTAATTGTCAGACTTGTCCACCTGCAGCTACCTCGTGAACCTCCATGAGACAATTAGCTGGAATGTTGACATTCAAGATGAGAAGGATTTCTGTCCTGGGCGCCTGAATGACAGGCAAATATTGATTCTGTACCTGCCCTTTATTAATCCAGCGTAAACACCAGGTAGGACAGCAGTTTAAGAAACACGTAACCAGTTTAAATAACCACTAGAGCCAGTGTAAATGATTACCAGGTGCTATGTGGAGCTACAGATGACATACTGGGATCACCATGAATGAACCTCCCACCATTCTTCTCCTTCCTCGGTTTCGCTCTCTCCTTCTGCTGTGTCCCAGTACTCCATCAGTCGTTCCCAGCTGGTCACACGGTCTCTACAGTTGTCTGTTTGGCACTATGATCGTTTTGGCCGCAACGCCTTCTTGGGGGAGGTAGAGTTACCACTGGATTGCAGGGACCTGAACTCCAGCCATGAAGAGTACGTTCCGCTTCGGCCGAAGGTAAGCCGCACTCACACCCCCGGGATGTCAAAACGGATCAGCTCCTTCACCCCAGGTGTTCTGGCCTCCACCTGCTGCAGGTCTCTGCCGCATCACAGTCTGCTTTCGCCCAGTACAAGGGGGAACTGATGATTTCCCTGAAGTTTGTTGCCGCAGGCGAGGTGTCCTCAGACTCCGCCAAAGGTCTGTCCACAGAAGCAAGTCACACAGCCTTGGCCTTTATGTGTCGTTAATGTTGATGTCCTCCCAACAAGCTTTCTATTTCCCAAGGTAAGGACAAGAAGAAGAAGACCAAGGATGAAGGTGGAGAGCTTCATGTCCTGATCAAGGAGGCCAAAAACCTAACTGCCATGAAAAAGGGAGGCGTCTCCGACTCCTTTGTGAAAGGGTGAGAGGGCAGCCATCTTACACTATATTGCCAAAAGTATTGGGACACCTGCCCTTACACACACATGGACTTCAATGACATTCCATTCTTAATACATAGGCTTTAATATGGAGTTGGTCCCCCCTTTGCAGCTATAACAGCTTCAACTGTTCTGGGAAGGCTGTCCACAAGATTTAGGAGGGTATTTATGGGAATTTTTGACCATTCTTCCAGGAGAGCATTTGTGAGGTCAGGCACTGATGTTGGACGTGAAGGCCTGGCTCGCAGTCCCAAAGGTGATCTATCGGGTTGAGGACAGGGCTCTTTGTAGGCCAGTCAAGTTCCTCCACACCAGACTCACTCATCCATGTCCTTATGCTTTGCTTTGTGCACCGGTGCACAGTCATGTTGGAACAGATAGGGGCCATGCCCAAACTGGTCCCACAAAGTTGGGAGCATGAAATGCTCCAAAATGGCTTAGAATGCTGCAGCATTAAGAGTTCCTTTCACTGGAATTAAGGGGCCAAGCCCAACCCCCGAAAAACAACCCCACACCATAATCCCCCCTCCAGCAAACTTTACACTTGGCACAATGCAGTCAGGCTGGTAAATGATCTCCTGGCATCTGCCAAACCCAGAGTTGTCCATCGGATTGCCAGATAGAGAAGCGTGATTCGTTACTCCAGGGAACATGTTTCCACTGGTCTAGATTCCAGTGGCGGCGTGATTTACACCACTGCATCTGGCGCTTTGGTGATGTAAGACTTGGATGCTGCTGCTCGGCCATGGAAACCCATTCCATAAAGGTCTCTACACACTGTTCTTGAGCTAATCTGAAGGCCACACAAAGTTTGGAGGTCTGTAGCTATTGACTCTGCAGACAGCTGGCGACTCAGCATGCGTTGTCCCCGCTCTGTGATTTTACGTGGCCTACCACTTCATGGCTCAGTTGCTGTTCTTCCCAATTGCTTCCACTTTGTTATAATACCACTAACAGTTGACCGCGGAATATTTAGTAGCAAGGAAATTTAATGAATTAACTTACTGCATAGGTGGCATCCTATCACGGTACCACGCTTGAATTCACTAAGTTCCTGAGAGCGACCCATTCTTTCACAAATGTTTATAGAAGAGTCTGCATGCCTAGGTGCTTGATTTTATACACCTGTGGCTATGGAAGTGATTGAAACACCTGAATTCAATGATTTGGAGGGGTGTCCCTATACTTCTGGTTATATCGTGTACCTCAGTTGCTTTTGTCTTCAGCATGGGGTTGGTACACAACATGTGTTTTTGAACAGCCTATTGAGCACAGCTTCTCTGAGGTGGCCTGGGCTATTCACCGATATGCTTCTTTCACCAAACAATTTTGTTCCATGCATTCAGGTACCTGCTGCCGGACAAGACGAAGTCCACAAAGAGGAAGACTCCGGTGGTGAAGAAAACCCTCAACCCACACTATGACCACACCTTTGTGTACAAAGGCCTAAGCTTAGAGCAGCTGCAAAACATGGGTCTGGAGCTGACTGTGTGGGACCGTGAGGCCATGTCCAGTAACGATTTCCTGGGAGGTGTCCTTCTGAGTTCAGGGCCAGGTGAGCACATGCCAAGGGTACGAAGCTTGACTGTTCACACCACTCTTTAAGCACATACCTATGATGTTTGAAAATAATAATCTACATCAGGGTGTGAAATCCTGTTCCTGCAATCCCATGATCCTCTGCAGGTCTCAGAATCATAGAGAAACCGGTAAATATGGTTACCTACATTAAATTGGGCTCATTAATTAGCACTCAAAACATTAATGGTTTGACTGGCAACAAATCCCAGCAGTGTCTTGAGCCAGATAAGAATATCAGGCACCCTAGGTATGATGGTCACACTGGGGTGCTGATGGCTGTGCCATAAGAAGGGAGGAGTCAGGAAAGGGGCGGGGCAATATTGTATATGACCTCCTTTTTGCTGCAGGTGCCATGCAGGACGTCTCAGTGGATTACACAGAGGATGAGGCCTGCCTTTGGAGGAAGATGATGCAGTACCCTGGCTCGTGGGCAGAGGGCACTCTCCCACTGCGCTCCTCCATGGGCAAAAGCAAATGAAGATGCCAGGATGGAACAGAAACTATCCATATGCTTTTAACCAAATTTCGCTTAACCCCCCACCACCTCCGTCCGCAATTAGACATGTGATTTCAGGGGAGGGGAGTGGGGAGTCCCACAGTTCAGAGGGACAGGGGGCTGTAGCTGTAATTCTATGGGTTAGCAATAGTGACTGTAATTTCTTTATCCTCTATCTGTGGACTAGAAGGACCTAATCAAGGGCTTTAATTTAATGCGCAATCACAAGTTTATTCTGCCAAAGAACTTATTGTTACGCATTTTAAAATTTCTTAGCATTAACATTTTTAATCTTTAGAAAAACTCGCACCTTTTCTGGAGTTTTTGCTCGCCGTATGGGGGGGTCCCCATCTGCAGCGCACGAGCTGAGACGGGCTCCCGCGCGTCTCTGTGCCAGACAGCCCTGCCGTTCTGTCACTTCCGTAATGTCATGAGCTTCGGAGGGTGACGGACCAGCAGCTGCAATGTTCATCTTTTCATAGCAAAAGCACTTTGGACTGTTACCTTCAAGGATAAGAGATCTCTCCCTTTGGCTGTCAGGTCACAGATGTATTTTTGTTTATGTTTAAACAAACAGTGATTTTTATTCAATATACATAGAAAACAATATTACCAAAGAATTGGAAAGTAGCTGTATGCTGATGTATCAAATTGTGGTCTTAATAAATAAGTATATTTAACTTCAGGGCCAGTGCCTGTTCACTTATAAGTTAGGGCATCTAAAGACTGCTGCCATCTTGTCCCTGGCACTCTGCTTGTGTACATATCTGTTAATAATATTACTGATTTCTACTTGATGCAAATCGCTGGACTTTAACATCTGGACACACAGTGGACTAACTGACACACCTATTGCACTGTTAGTTCTGCCCGCTGGGGGGAGACCTACAAAGGAAGTATTGTGTAAGTATCAGTAGATTCTAGACCAGCGTCATTGAGCAAAAAACCTGTCCAGACCCCTAGGGAGTTCCATGAACGTGTGGTCCAAAGTTAGCCACCAGAGGGCAGCCTAGTACATAAAGCCACCTTCCTGTAGCAACTGGTAGCTCAGTCACACAAGTCCCTGTACTCGTCCAGTTGGTGGCGCTGTTCTTCATTCAGCAGGTACATGTCGATGAGGGAGTAGAGCTCATCCGAGGAGGTGGGGTCAACTAAACGCTCACGGTCCACGCCCCGCTTATCCAGGAGCACCATGGAGAAGTATGTTCTGGAGATCCTCAGGTTCTGCCTGCCAGGGCCAAATGACAGGTCAGTGTGACCCCAGGAAAGCCAGGTGTGATGTGAGCACTGCCGCCCGGCACTGCAGCCGCTCTTACCGGAGACCTCTGATCGCTTCAGGCTGGAGGGGTCGACCCTTCAGGTAGCCCACAGCATGTGGGGCCTGTCCCACCAGCTCGATGACGGTCACCTCCCTCATGTCCAGTCCACACTCTGCTTTCTGTGGGGGTACCAACCACCAAAACCTGAGCTCTATGGTCAGAAGCTGGGAGGTGTCATCATGGTCCTGGAGGGTGTAGTGTCTAGTGTGTGTAGGTGGGTGTTGGGGGGGCTGGGACCAACGTGCCACCTTCCGGGACCAACGTTCCACCTTCCAGGACCCAGAATGAACACATCCGGTCAAAGTATCTCCGAGCTGGACCCTTCATTATGGCCCTGGGTCAGTGGACTTACCTCCAGCATCAGCTTCTGGAGGCTATAGTACTGGTCAGTACTGCTGGGAGAGGAAACGATGAGTAGGTTCCTCTTCAGGTAGAACTGGTCCAGCAGGGTGGCGGCAGTCCTGGCATCCATTGTGATGATGGGCAGTTCTGCAAACACAGGCCTCACTCAGCTCTGTATATTTCACTATGCGGTGACGTCCATGGGTGTCAGCGAATCCTGTGTGGACGCACGCATGCACTGCTGCAGCCACGGAGCCTGTGCATGCCAGTGCATGAGGGGTACTTACGCACGCACACTTGTGCCTCCCCAGACCAGCTGCGGTCAGACAGGCACGTGCGCAGGGCAGGGCCCTGCCTCTCATAGCCAGCCCCGCAGTGGAACTCGCACTCCGCCCCATAGTTATCCCCGTCAGCAGAGCAGGTGAGGCGTCCGTGCAGCGGGGCCACAAGAGTGGGACATCTCCTCACTGGGGGAGGGCAGAGTGCAGATGCAGTGATGCCTCTAGTTTTGTCCCTGCCTCTGTCACAGCACCACTGTCCCACACTGCATCACACTAAAGAATTTGCTGTGCAACCTTTTCCATACTGCTACACCCTCCAACCACACAATCGCAATGACTTCTCCTCCTCTTGTCAAAGTAGAAATAGAAATAATTACCTCCCCCCCCCGGCCCGGGGGCGCGGCGGGTGGGGGGGGGGGGGGGGGGGGGGGGGGGGGGGGGGGGGGGGGGGGGGGGGGGGGGGGGGGGGGGGGGG